>JAJLRQ010000003.1:0-291150 GCA_030567115.1 Petasospora euphorbiae
TGTGTATATACTTGTGTTCGTCAGATGATCTACATTGAAAACGCGACAGGACAGGGTCATTGTTCAGACGAGACTAACTGGGTTCAATCAATTTGTCTAAATATTTAAATATAAATCCGCTATGATCGATGTTCAAGCACCAATTATTCTTGATCTCGGTAGAGTTGAAACGTAATGGCGAAAACGGCTTTGGATTGTAGATCGGATGGTTTAGGGGGTTTCGGATCTATCCGATGATGTATCCGATGATGATCGGATAGATCCGAAACCCCCAAGATCACTCCATCAGGGCACATAACCAACTATGTCTGTGTTCATAACGACGCGTCCTCCAACGAGTAGCTGCTACGTTCCAACAAACAACCCGTTGCACAGACACCATACTTGAGCAGTGAACCCGGATGTAGTCACCCCCAATGTCCTCTTCTCTTTCCACTGGTCCCTCTACCCCACCGAACCGTCGACAAACACGAGGTATACAGCGTCCTGTCAATTAGTACACTGTGTTGAACGATGGAGCCAATATCAGCGCAGACGGTCAAGATGATACTTTTGGAGGTCCTCCAGAACAACCAAGCTGTAACCGACAACTAGTCACTGGGCCAAATCATCAAGCTAGCATTCCTCCAGCTGGGAAGGCCAGAAGCGAATCACATGACTCTCTCCCCGAAGCGGGAGTTGTTGGATTAACGAGTACCTGTGATCCGGATGAACAGGTAGAAGAATTCCCACTCTTCCACAAGAATGTCCATAGACATTTGCCACGTCGAGGAACTAAGAGAACGAACCGGGTTCTGTGGAAACTTATGATTGAAACGCCAACCGGAGAACCTTACCAAGTTGGTCAAACAATCTATGAAGACATTAAAGTTCAGTGCGGTTTCAGCTTTTGCAATTACGCTACGAGTCACAGAGCTATGGGAACAAATTTCTCTTCATCGAACATTTCAAACCACCTGAAGAAAACACACAACATCGATACATCGAAAATCGCATTACAGAATGCTGAGAAGTTGTTAACTCTCAAAAACCAGGAAGAAGTGAACTCCTACGTGAATGTTCTACTCAATCAGGAAACTCAGATTTCAACCCAAAAGCAGGACAAAATGTCCAGAAATGTTTCATCTACATCTGATCTACTTGAGGAACTGATCAGTCTCTGGTTTATGGTAGACCTTCTGCCCTACCGTACCGTCCAATCAAACAGTCTGCGACAGTTCTTGTATCTGCTGAAGGCACCGAAACCAGTGCTAGAAATGACACCGCAAAGACTTGAGTCTGATTATCATTCGAAAGTGCTGCATATGAAAAAGCAGATAAAACAACGTATGGCAGCTGTCGATGGTATTTCCCTTACATTGGACCTTTGGAGCAATCCAAAGTAGGGTTCTGCCATAGCTGTATTTGCTCAAGGATTTGACAAGCAGAAGAGAAAAGCATTCTCGGCATGCTTGGCCTTTGACTTTGTTGATGATTCTTACATCGGCAAAAACCTGGCCAAAAAAGCCTACGAAGTGCTGGAGGAATACAATATTACAACGAAGGTGATCGCTATGGTGGCCGATGGGGCCTCCAACAATGATAGATTGGCAGTTGCTCTCCGAGAATTACTGGCACGCAAGTGTGATACCAAAAGATCTCGCTTCCAAGACAACATCTGGTGTGAAACCAATTGCTTCCCATCTGAACTGTTTGATCCACAAGCGTGTCGCTTGAGGTGTACCGCTCATATCTTGAATCCTCTATGGGGTGCCATTTCGGCTCACCTTGATTGCAAGTCTACACACGAACACATAGTTACAGGACACTATAACGTTTTGAACACACAAATGATCCAGGATGATATGGAACCAGTCGAAGACGAATCAGATCCCCATGAAGTATCCTTTGATGAGGACGACTTCATAAAACTTGTTCAAGGCTTACAATCATTACACAATGGCCTACCCACGATACAAAAGGTACGCGAGCTATTGAAGCTGTTTAAGTTCTCATCTGGCTTAAAAATGATCATCTCCACTGCATTTGGATCTAACAACTCGCTACTTCGGAAACCAATTCTGGATACACCAACGCGTTGGATCACCACGCTAAAGATGCTGAAGTATTACATTGCAAACATCCAGGAGATTAGGAAGTTACAAGTGCTGATACTTTATGGGGATGTAAAAGATTTCGAATCTACAGATCTTTTTGAAAGTTCACGGAAGTTCAAAAACGTCATTGAGTCTACTAAGCTCACTTCCATTGAGCTGAATACGGTCAAAATACTTTCAAAGGTGCTAGAAATTTTTGAAGATCTCCTGATTCGTTCAGAACAGTCATCTGCTATTGAAGGCACAACAGACGCCATCTTTATCGTGTTTGACTATTTGTCAGATATCGTGCAAAACGGGATATCCATCGAAGAAGCTTAGAAATGGAATCTTGACACCAGATGCTTAACGACAAGAAGCATTAGAGGAGAGAAGATCTACAGTCTGCCAACTGACCTCAAGTGTGCTCTTGAAGAGGGAATCAAGAAAACGGATAAATACATTGCCCTTCAAGACCACTCGGATTTGCTCTATGCTGCTGTGCTCTTGGACATTAACAAAGGCACAAACTACTTGCTCGAATATTTCAGAAATGACAACAAACTTGTGAATGATATTCATGGTGCTGTGGAAAACACTTTGTTCAATTGGTTTTGGGCGTTCGTAAGTCAGGAGGCATTCGATATTTCTCGCACGCCTATTACAGATACTATTACAGATACTATTGGGGCCTCTACTTCTTCAGCAACTTCTTCACTCGATCGGGCAGAAAACTTGAGACCGACAATACCAGGCAAAGGGCAACTACGTCCTTTTTAGAAGTTAAGTAGCAAACGCAGGAATATTTCTGTTGACGCGGGACAGAATGTTTTGATGACTTACACACCTTGCGATGATTTTAAGACCACATTGAGTTCTATCAATGACGTGTCAAAAGTAAGGGCGATGAAAGAGGACTTACGAGAACAATTCCACTCAGAATACTATAAGTTTATGAACTCACAAACAAGAAGCACGCCGATCTATTTAGTGGACAAGGCCGGTGCATCACATACACCACCACTAACGTTTTGGATGTCGGCTCATGAGGCATACCCATGCTTATCAAGGGTTGCGACGAATCTTTTCTCCCTCCCAGCTTCTTCTGTTGATACGGAAAGAGCATTGTCTATTGGCAAAACTGTGAGTCAGCTGAGAAGTCACCAACTGTCTCCAAAATGCATTTCTGACACTATGCTGCTGAAGTTGAATGAACAGAGTTTCGTGATTGAAAATTGTTTTCCAAGAGTTGCAGAACTTGAGGCCAAACTTGCTGGTTCGCTGGATCCTTGAGCAGAAAGCTCTATTGTTTCACGATGACGTTGTTGACGTTGGGTGGAAACTGAATATGACATTCATATCTTCATTATACTTATACATTACTGGTTACTGTACTCGAACTTTGAGCACTGTTGCAGTAGAAGTTGCCTCCTTGTCCCTATCTAGACGGAGTGCGTTCTACGATGTACTATATAATACAGCTGCAAGCGGGAGCTGTTATGTACTGCAGTGATACTCAGAATCAATCCAGGAAAATGTGAAGCATATATTAAACCAAAGCTCTTAGAAGCTGATTGCTCCGTAGTGTCATCGTGTATGAGTAACTGCACCTACACAGTGCTAATGGATATCTACTGGCAATGCCCACGGTGTAAATATAAGTGCCTCAGGATTTGTGGTATACATAATGACTTGATGGCCTAAAAACCGATTGACAGAAGCGGGATAAATCGTTCAAACTGTTCTATTTACCACCAAAAAGATCACTGCAGAGACTTCAGCACTTGATCAGACAATTCACCTGCTCTCTTGTAAAGTGAGAGATCCTTCTCCGTGATAGTAGTAGGGTCAGACTTGTTAACACATTCAGCGATCTTAATACACTCTCTCACGAATGCAAATCCTCTCTTCAGATCTCCAGCGAGGTCAATCAGACCATACCCTGGAAGAGAGAATATATCAAGGACAACCTGCTTGGACTCGGTGACGCCACTTGTACTTTGAGAGTGATCAAGCAACGTTTGACCGACAATAGCGAGAATTGTGTTTGGGGTTGTCTTGCTCAATGGCAGTTGAGCAGCGAGAGCTTTCCATTGCTTGTTTGTACGGTCGATCTTCTCGACTTCAGAACTGGCTAATGATGACACCACCACAGATTCCAAAAGTTCACGAACGTTAAGCTTGACTAGCTCCACTGCTGATCTGAACCCAAGAAGCGCGCGTGAAACTGGTCCGGTATAGAATGTATTGTTCTTTGCCTGTGTTACTTGAATGAAACACAAAAGACGGGCAATGAGCTGGATGGCATCGTGATCAGGCTGAGCAGTGGTTCGTGGCCCACCACTGACCCCGGTGTATGTCTCATGAATAGCAGTAGGTCCAAGCTTCAACAGAGCAATAAATACGATGTATTGCTCGACAAAAGCTGGGTCCAATGTTGACACGAGTTTGATCACATCAGCAAACTTGGCATCTGCCTTAGGTGAGTATAGATCAAGGGCATGCAAGACGCGAAGGACTGAGGTGGAAATGATCTCGTGATTCTTCACCAATGACTTTGAGCTCTTGGACACTGGCTCACCAATGAAATCGCTTCCCGCTGACGAGGAGATTGCCTTTAGCAATGCACTGATATCGAAGTTGTCTTTACTAGAATAGACGAGAATGTTGTTCAGGCCATAAAAGATAGGTTTTGCCTTTTTGTTAATGAGTTCTGTTTTCGATGCATCAAAGTACTTTGTGTAATACATCTTCTTGAACTGGTAAAAACGGTTGATATTTTCTGTGAGCAGATTGATCTCGATGTTTTTGATAGTCACCATAGATCCCACAAGATTTTTGTACTGAGTGAAGTTACCACCATCGAGAGGTGCCTTTTCAGCGTATGTGTCAGTATCACTAGTGATAGCCTCAAGAATTTTCGGCTGAATTAAACCAATAGACTCGTAGAAGTAGTACTCATGTGGAAGTCTTTGGCCGATGATTGTGAAGAGATCCGATGGCGGCACTTTCTCAAGGACGTCAACGGTACCATCTGTTTTCAAAACAGGAATGTTCCCCAGGGAAATGAAAGCCTTCTTGAACTTGGTGAGAGTGTCATCGTTCTTCAAAGCGGCAACATGATGAATGATCTGAACACCACTTTGGAAGATTTCAATTCCAACGTCAAACAGAGCATGTGGTGGGACACCTGTGTAGATTGGAAGTGTTGACGGCTGAAGGTCGCACCCAACTGAGACAGCTATTTCCAATAGCTGAGGAGCGACTATACCCAGTTCCATGAATATACGACTTTTGTCGACAAATCTGCAACTTTCATCGGTGAAATCGACTGATAGAATCAGTCTCTCGATCGAATCAACAAGCAGACATTCAGTTGGGCCAAACACAGCGTCTACCCTCCTCTCCGTGAGCATGTAACCTAGCTGGTACCATGAGAAGTAAGGAGCACGGATGAAGTCAATATCGCGTTCAGTGAGGATCAGCATTAGCTCAGGAATGATGTTATCAGGTGCGTATGGACTTTGTGTGTCTCTGAATCCGTCTGTAGGCGCAAATGGAATGATTGTTGCGTTGCCCTGAGAGTGGGCCTAGTAGGTTTGCCATGCCCTGTTTCTCACCCTTTCAGCAGAAGATATATCTCTGGATGCTTTGGACTTGTAGGTCTCCACAATATCGTGGCCCTGGAACACGAAGACGGGTGTGATATTGAACTTCTGCAAAGTAGCCAGATCGGCATCTAGGGAGGAGCGAAGAGTGGAAGGGAAGCCACCAACTGCGTCGACAAACATCTCGATGTTGGGTCCCATAACCTTGGAGACGTAATGGTTTACGTCAATTCCTAGACGAGCATTGCGGAGTGACTCCAGTGAGGTGACTGTGGCGAGACCCCTCTCCAGCAGATATGGCTCGAGTGACTTGACTGTTGCGCATTAAGTTAGCTCCCATTCTATGATTGCATGAGGCACAAATCTTCACTCACTTGGCATGATAGTAGGATACTGGCGTTCTCAATTGCAATTATCAGCACCAGTGACGCGTTGTCCGTGCTGTTGTGGCACTTTCGACTTTTGGTAAGGTTGAAGGTTGGCGGGTGGGCGCGCAGATTGGCATAAGCAATGACTAATCACGCTTACATAAACAATACAGGTTTGGCCTATCGATACAACTTCACGGTTTGATGTATAATATTAATGTCTTGATGTCAACGAATCAAGGTCAATTATGTATACCAAACATACTGAACAGCTCATTTGAGGACAGTTTGTTCAACATTGCGGATGCATGTGAGTCTGAGCTCATGACGGCTGAGGCAACTGTACGCTTTTTGTCCTGTAGTTGGTAGATGTCCACCTCCACAGTTTTGGCAACACACAGTTCGTACACATCCACAGGCCTAGTCTGCCCAATTCTATAGACCCTATCCACGGCCTGCTCCTGGATTTGAGGGTTCCACCATGGGTCGTACATAACGACCTGAGAAGCAACCGTCAAATTCAAGCCAACAGCTCCGGATCTCAATGAACAGAGCAGCACCGTGGTGTCTTTGTCATTTCGCAGCTGCTCCAGTGCCATATCCTTTTTCTTCAGGTTCATTTTGCCGTCATACATCACACACTTGATTCCGTTTCTCTCCAAGATAGGGACCAACAGTAGCAGTAATTCTCTGAATTGGGAGAAGACGATGGTCTTTCTTTCTTTATCCTTCTTCAATATTTCGAGCAACTTCAGCACTTTAGCGCTCTCCGTTTGATTCTGCTTATCCAGCTTATCACGGCAGGTCTGACACATCTTCTCCCCGTCATTGACACGTGCGACCAGGCAAACCCCGCACGTCGTTTCCTTGACTGTCAAAGCATTCATGAAGTCAACGATATCGCTTAGCTCATCATCCACAGTCTTCGTTTCAACACTCGGAGTTGACGGTGCCTCAGGAAGGTTGTTACCAGATCCAGTGGCAAGTGCTAAATCATCAGTAAAACTAAGGTACTATTTTGAAAGCAGCTGGTGGTGGCAACACAACTGACGTAAACGAAGCAAGAATACAAGAGCAATCATGTAACCACGACTCTTGTGTGCTTTGATGACCGCGCTGATCGTATTGCCTTTGGAATGCGAGCCTGAGAGATCGTTGACGAAGTTTGACCTCATTCCGTTGTACATTTGCTGTTCTATCTCAGAAAATTGGATGTCACATCTGTGCACGGTCTTTGAGGGCAACTGAAAGGTGGTTGATCGTAATATGGCCTTTGTCCTCCTCAACATGATCACCTCGAGCTCTTTCCTGAGTAGGGTGAGAGGATTAATTTCATCATCATTGGCACTAATAACGTGTTTCATGGCTTTGTTCCAATCTGACCGGTCTGAAAGTTTTGATACTCTGACAAATTGCAGTAGCGATTGCAGGTCTCCAACGGAGTTCTGGATTGGGGTACCCGTCAGACACCAACGCCTAGTAGCTTCCAAATGATGGCAAGCAATGGACACTTTGGTTCCCGGATTCTTGATGATGTGCGCCTCATCGAGCACGATTCTATGCCAATATCCGTTGAACAATGGCGACTCCCAATGGATTGTATTGTACTCTGACCTCACTGTCTCATATGAGGTGGCGATGACATCGTACTCCATCAGATCCTTATAGTTCCTTGATCTTTTTGGGCCATGGAAAAGGTGTGTTTTAAGGTGCGGAGAGAATTGTTTCATCTCACCAATCCACTGAGTAATCAACCCAACAGGCCCAACAACCAGGGTTCCTTTGAACTTTCTCTTGGGCACTTTGTCATTTGTAACATGATATTCCTTGCTTGTTATATCACTGAGATCATCAAGCTCAGACATGTGCTTGATTCCATTCTGTACAATCAATGCAATCATCTGTACTGTCTTACCAAGACCCATGTCATCGCAGAGAAGTCCACCTTTATGCACCAACGCGTCCCTCTCTCGTTCAAGGAGAAACTTCAACCCCAGCACCTGATGGTCGAGTAGATTAACCGATAAGCCTTCAATGACTTTGTCTTTGTCAGTGATAGCTCCCTCCTTCAGCATTGTCATCTCCTTTCTCTCATCCTACTCGGTTATACTCTTAATGAGATCCACTGCAGCCTGCTCACTTAGTGTGCTCAAACCTCCATCGCCAAAGAGATCAAAACCCTTTCTTTGTGGGGAGCCTTTGCGCAAGGCGAAATAAGGGTCAGCAAAAGGTGAGTCAGCACTAGCATACTTTGCAAATCCCGTCTTGGGGTACTGGATATTGTCACGGACGTTGAGTTTGGCGTCGGTCTCCATTGGACTGCGAATAACCTGTTCAGCGTCGCCGGTATCGTTATTCCCAAAGTCAAACGCAGGCTTCTTAATGAGATTCTTACCCCAGCTCTTGTCGTCAACAGCAAGTGGGGAGTCACTGAAAAACGCATTGCGATCAAACCCCACGGGTTTCGAAGCTTTCTTTGGTGTGAGCGACTTGAGATTCTTTTTGATGAACAAGGATGATGATTTTGGTGGCGGTGGTTTGTGATTGATCAACGGCTTTGACGACTCTTCAGATAGCCTGACATTTCCAAGCCCCTCCGTCATGTCATTGATGTCAGCCATGGCGGATGTGGATGAGTATAGCGCACTAAAGCAAAGAAATAGTGTCTGGGGCGACCTGCCTCTTCCTGATGAAACGCTTAACTTGCCAGCTGAAACATGAACAAAGGATCACGGCTCGACCCGTAAAGCATTGGCAGATCGAAGTTGCCGATCAACTAAGCCACCAAGGTGATTGGTTTTTAGAAGGATAATCCTATATAACCCACTGTCCATAACGTTGTTGAGTATGGACAATTACAGATGCCCCTCACCAGTACCATTCGTATCGCCCAGAGCCGAGGAGCGTTCCAAGTTTCATTGTGTCTTGCTTGATCAATCATGAGCATACAGCTCGTACTAAATACCGGGGCATGCAGCAAAGACTTAGTCTCAATTCTCCAAACAGCAGACATCAAAAGCTGTGTAGCCACTTCGCCCAGACCTTACCGCCCCGAGCTACAGGCTGCTAACCTTCCAGTTTTGTATTAGTTGCAAGCTCAGTTTCCCGCCAACTCGTAGCGCAGTTCTTGTGCAAGTTCCAGCACTCGACGCACCTCCTGTGCCACGCTGACACTCAAAGAGCACATTGGCTAGCTGAACCCAGCGCTCTATAGTGTTAGTGACCCGGACCCTTATAACAGGCGTGGCTATTGCGTGTGAACATCATCCTGCACTGGATTATCACATAAATCCACAGCTCAAGCCCACTTACACAGCTCGCCCGCTGTACCCGCCAAGCTCGAATCAGACCCTGCAAGTGTGCAAATTTCCCGAGAAGACACAGCCCACCACGGTGAGGATTTGAAGATCACCGCGTGTAACAAACAGAGCGCTCATTACCCTAACGCTTGGAGAAAGCACAACCGCTGTTGATCTGACCTGAGAATATCTTCAAAATGTCAGGGAATGACCTACCCGACACCCGGAGAAAGAGAGGGTACTCGCTCCGCTCACAGCTGTTCTTCAAGAGTGCATTGAAGGCAGAGCAAGATGCTCAGCGGATGGACATCGAGTTGGGGTTATCTGAAGAGCCCACCACTCATGACCGGATCGAGCTTACAACTCTCAACTCATCATTGAATTTGCTGGACTCAACCTCCACACCAGAGACACGAAACAGTGTAGCCGCCACCAACAATGAGCGATCATCATCAGACGACTCCTTTCGTGATCTGAGATCAACAAAGATAAGGACAGGTCCTTTCGTCAAATCATACGCGGGCAAAAGAGGGAAAGTGCAGCAGAGCCTCACTGAGTTCAAGAACATGCTACTGAATATCCGCCCATACAGGACGTCCAAGGAGGGCAGAAAGATACCAGTGTCTGTGATCAAGGATTTCGATCGAGAAGACTTCCCAACAACGCTCGTCAAGGGTAGGAAAGCCGCCAGCATCGAGCTGTTAGTTGACGAGAGATACCTAAAACCATACATCAACAATGTCATTTCATCTTCAAGGTACACGATCTACTCTTTTCTTCCAAAGCAGTTGTACGCACAGTTCTCCAAGCTTGCCAATACCTATTTCCTAACGGTTTCAATCTTGCAGATGATCCCGTCATGGTCAACAACAGGTACCTACACCACGATCATTCCATTACTGGTTTTCATTACCATATCCATGTTGAGAGAGGGTTATGACGACTGGAGAAGAAATCAACAAGACAAAAAGGAAAACAACAAGTACACACGAGTCATCACACACAAGAGCCAGGGTACACCCGCCGATTTGGACTCCAACCCATTGTCGAGAGTTGCTAGCGCCAATTCCACCACAGAGCTTGTACCCGAGATCTCAAATACATACCAAGGAGAGATCGTGAGTGATGAGGTGTTATCACAGCCCAACACTTTCACTAAGGAGAACTATCTCAAGCAGATTGGTTTGAAGATATCGAAGATCAAGTGGAAAGACTTGAGGGTTGGCGATATCATTAAACTCCAATAGGACGAACCTGTACCTGCTGATGTTTTAATACTTACATCTGATGGCCAGAACGAGAACGAAGTGTTTGTGGAGACTATGGACTTGGATGGAGAGACAAACTTGAAGTCGAAGCTACCACATAGCAAAGTCTCTGCTGCAATGAACAGCGCACTTGGCCTGAAGAACTTTACCGGGTCTGTTACAATCGAAGATCCGAATGCCGACCTATACAATTTCGAAGGAAATGTCACTATCAATGGAGAGACCCATCCATTAGGTCCGGACAATGTTATTTACAGAGGTTCCATCATCAGAAACACTGCCAACGTCATTGGACTAGTAATCTTTACAGGTGAAGAGTCCAAAATCAGAATGAATGCCATCAAAAATCCAAGAACAAAATCTCCCAAATTACAGAAATCCATCAACGTCATCGTCGCATTCATGGTTCTTGTGGTACTGTGCTTATCTCTCTTGTCGTTTATGGGACAGCGTCTTTACTACAAAAAATACCGCGAGAGTGCTTGGTACTTAAGAGGGAAGGAAGCGGGTGTGGCTGCCACTGTCATGAGTTTTATCATCATGTACAACACGTTGATTCCTCTTTCACTTTATGTTACCACTGAAGTTATCAAAGTCGTCCAAATGCTTTTCCTTCATTGGGACATTGACATGTATCATCTACCTACCGACACCCCGTGTGAAGCACGTACTGCCACCATCTTGGAAGAACTAGGTCAAGTGAGCTACGTATTCTCAGACAAAACAGGTACATTGACTGATAACTTGATGATTTTTCGCAAGTTTTCTGTTGCTGGAACTGCCTGGTATCACGACCTCACAAACACCGAAGCCAAATCCGAAAACATCCTCGAAAGCCCACGAGGATCGATCGACATCAGAAAGAGTAACACGAGGTACACTGGAAGACCAAGCTTAGCATCGGCCTTGTCTCAGAGAAGTTCACTGCCTCCAAATTCCGCTTCACTGTTCCCATCTGATGATACGATTACTCCTGAGCTGAAGACTACACTCGACTTATTGGAGCACATTCAAATGAACCCGCATTCTTTATTCTCAAAAAAGGCGAAGTTCTTCATCTTATCTTTGGCGCTTTGCCACACCTGCTTACCGAAGACGGTGTCCAATGAATCCGAGGAGATTGAGTATCAGTCATCATCACCCGACGAGTTAGCATTGGTTGTTGCTGCTAGAGACATGGGATATGTCGTTTTTGGCAAAAGTCATAAGAACCTGACAATCAGGACTTATCCAGAGGGTATGGACGAAGACCCTGTTGACGAAGTGTATGAGATCTTGAACGTTGTGGAGTTCTCATCTACGAGAAAGAGAATGTCCATCATTGTGAGGTTCCCTGATGGTCGCATCTGTATGATTTGTAAAGGTGCCGACAATGTTATACTGGAAAGATTAAACAATGCAGAGATGGCCAAGAAAAAAATGAATGAGGTTTTCAGAGCTACGAGTGTGAGAAAGACTAACGAAGCTCAAGTTGTCCTACAGCATCGCCAGTCATCAGACTACGGTGCTCTGGCTAGAAAGAGCTTACAGCTTTCAAGACATTCCCTGGGTGTGAGCTCCATCAACTCGCAAGTACAAACCATTGACGACTATGTGCAGAATGTTCAGCGTGACCAACATGAGATTGACGAAGTTGTTGCTGACTCCAGAAGATCGTTGCATGCTAGAGACAAAAAGAAGTATAATGTTATGTCGATGACTGACTATATTGTCAATGACAAACTGGTACTAAACGATGAGTACGTTCTTCATAAGACATTGGAACATATCGAAGAGTTTTCAACTGAAGGACTCAGAACCTTGTTATATGCCTACAAGTGGCTCGAGAAAACCGAGTATGATCAGTGGGCTCTTGACTATGCCTCTGCGAAAACGTCTTTGGTGAATAGAGCTGAACTTGTCGAAAAGGTGGGAACCCAATTGGAGGATCAATTTGAGCTTCTCGGTGCAACAGCGATTGAGGACAAGCTTCAGGATGGTGTTTCTGATACAATCGAGAAGTTGAGAAGAGCTGGGATCAAACTTTGGATGCTAACTGGTGACAAGCGTGAAACCGCCATCAACATTGGTTATTCCTGTAAATTGATCAAGGACTATTCTACACTTGTCATTTTGGACGCTGATGACGAAGACCTGACCGCAAAGATGACTGCAGCCGAGCTCGAAATCGACAACGGTCGTGTCGCACACTGTGTGCTTGTCATTGATGGTGCTACTTTGAGTAGTTTCGAGGCTGATGTCTCTATGATGTCTATCTTCATTTCGTTGTGTACGAAGACAGACTCTGTGATTTGTTGTCGTGCCAGTCCTTCGCAAAAGGCGTTGATGGTGTCGAATATTAGAGCACTGGATAGACGCACCGTGACGTTGGCCATTGGTGACGGTGCCAATGACATTGCCATGATTCAAAGTGCCGATATTGGTATTGGTATCACTGGTAAGGAAGGTCTCCAGGCAGCCCGAACATCGGACTACTCTATCGCTCAGTTCAGGTACCTACAAAAGTTGTTGTTGGTCCATGGTCGCTACAACTACATCAGAACGTCCAAATTTGTCCTTGCAACCTTCTACAAAGAACTGATGTTTTACCTCTCACAATGCATATACCAGAGAAATGTAATGTTCACTGGTACCTCGTTGTACGAGCCTTGGTCCTTGTCCATGTTCAACACTTTGTTCACATCCTTGCCTGTGTTATGCGTTGGTATGTTCGAGAAGGACTTGAAGCCTGCCACTTTGCTGGCAGTGCCTGAATTATATGCCATTGGGAGACTGCACAAGTCATTCAACATGAGAGTTTTTGTCTGGTGGATGATTGTTGCCACTACATCGTCACTATTGATCACATTCA
Source organism: Petasospora euphorbiae (assembly GCA_030567115.1). Classification (NCBI taxonomy): domain Eukaryota; kingdom Fungi; phylum Ascomycota; class Saccharomycetes; order Phaffomycetales; family Wickerhamomycetaceae; genus Petasospora; species Petasospora euphorbiae. Next base: position 13,470 of record JAJLRQ010000003.1, read on the forward strand.
GTTCCACTTACCTCTGGGGCTTCTCTGCCACTTTGGACAACAACTTGTACCCTCTCGGTGTGTTGAACTTCAGTGCCATCACTTTTACGATCAACATCAAGTGTCAGTTCCTTGAACAACACGACATCTCTTGGTTGAATGTAGCTTGTGTCACCATCTCGTGCCTGGGCTGGTTCCTTTGGTGTTGTTTGCTCCCAGGTCTCTACAAAGAGGATACATCTAAGATCTACGATGTATACAAAGGCATCTACTGGAAGTTTGGTAAGGATGCCACATGGTGGGCATCCTTATTAATCCTGATTGCCATGCCGTTGATGTATGATATACTTTTGCAAGTGTTCAGACAATGGTTCTTTCCAAATGACGTTGACGATTTCCAAGTGCTAGAGAAAAATACTGATATCAGAAGAAACATTGAACTAGCAGCTTATGACCAACTCGAACAAGGCTGGAAGTGGGAAAAAGATGAGACTACGATCAAGAGGATATATCACAACAGGAAAAGAAAAAACACACTTCCTACAGATACGGAACTACCTCCGGGCTCCCCATCCAAGGTTGAGAAAAATACGGCCATGGCAGACAGTGATGAATATGAAGTCCTTCCAAGTGGTCAACTGGTAAAGAGAAGACAAGGTGAGTCATCGATGCTAAAGTTCAGCAAAAAGCTAAGATTCAAAACAAGAGAAGAGGATGAGGATATTGATGCCATCATTAAAAAGAGAATTGAAGATATCGAATGACGTTATGAATAGCTGGCTATTCATAAAGTACGAACTAAGTTGTCAGAATTCATAATACAAAAGCTCTAAAACTTATATTTTGACTAGCTATTGTTCTCAGAACAGCATGTAGTGAGCCTTAAATAACAGCATGTTATGGTTACTGAAGAGTTCAATGGAAGGCATTGGTGTCAAATTTGACATCAAAATCATCATCTGGTTGCTGAATGAAATTGTCGAAATCAGCCATGTTCTCTTGGACAAACTGCTCTAGCAGAGGGTTCTGATGGAGATCAGTCTCCGTGTGCACAGCTGTAGTGGCGAGAGCCTCTGGTGGACTACTATCGTCCTCCGGAGTGTATCCCGCTGTGAATTGACTTTGCTGATGAGTCTGTGGACGTGCCAGTGGAACTGGGAAGCGAGTAGGTGACCTTGAACCCGGTCTTGGGAGTTCAAACTCAACAGGCGTAACGTTTGTGCTGTTGTAATCCAAGATGAAGGAGTTCATGAACTTAAGAGATTGCTCCAGACCACTGAAGACGTGTGGGATACCGCTTCCACCGATGAAGGCATCATTGACTTGATGACCCTCGGAGAAATCGTCGCAGATAGACCATTGGTTGTTGTTCTGTTCAATGAGGTGTGAGAATGATACAGCGAACTTTGGAGGTTTGTTTAAGTTGAGTTTCAGCTCGCAAGAAGGCTCCTTGCCTTCATCATCCTGTACCAATGAGATGGAACAATTGCTCACTGATGAAATAGGGTAGAAAATTCTGAAAAGGATCTTAGAGTTGTCTGTGATTGCGGAGAAGAAGTAGTTGATTTCGAAGTTCTTCTTGGAAATTATCAGCATGAGATCGGTTGAGTTGGTCATGATGGCGTTGATGGACCTTGGAGACAGGTTGGATAGATTCTTGACATTGAAGATGTTGTCATTTGAGAGGTTTCCACTCTTCAATCTCTTCCAGCTTCCCACTGTGAGGCTTTTGGTGTCTATGAAGAAATAGTTGTTGTTCAGTGTGAGAGGGATTTGATCATATCTTGAGAATCCCACATTCTTCTCATTGAATGCGTAAGGGTCGTCCTTTTCCGTAGTTGCAGCAGCTTTCTCCTGCTTTCTTGACTTGGCTCTTCTGTTTTGGAACCAGATACGTACGCTTCGTTCTGGCATGCCCGTCTGATCACTGATCCTCTTCCTCGTAGCTGGGTTCGGGTTCTGGTTCTTGTTGAACTCGCTGATCAGTAATGCCAGGACTTCGCCACTTGCCCTCGTTCTTTTCTGAGCCTCTGTACGTTGCTGTTGTGATTGATGCTGCTGTGGCTGTTGTAATTGCTGGTGCTGTTGATGTTGCAACTGCTGGTTGTGTATCTGATTGTGTTCAAGAAAGTCCGGCGACTGCGACTGCGATGGTGGCTGCGAGTCGCTATAAAGGGGCGAGTAGTGCTGGGCCTGAGCATTTGTCTGGTTTTGGGATAGCTGCAGGTTCTGATTGTAATGAGCCTGAGTATTAACATCGATCTGAGTGTTAAACCCGTTTCCTGCTCCCATGAACGTGCTCTCGTACTGCTCGGGTTCAAACAGCAATTCCGCTTCAGGGTCCTGGAAATCAAAGTTCTCCATCGTCCTTGCGTTTATGTGGGGCTTTGAAGTGCAATTACCTGGGTCTTAGGGGAGTTCCAAAAGCTCAACGGTGTGATGAACGTCGGTGTGGATAGAAAACGTGTGCGCTTGTTCGGAGATCAGGCCTGAAGCGTGACGAAAGTACCAGCGTAGTACCTGACAAGACGGGATTCCTGAAGTGAGATGAGCCAAAGGGCCTGTGGGCACGGATGTCGAACGTAAGAGACGCTGAATACGCTGGAAACCCCTCTTCCAAACTCTCTGATGCAAACCTTATGGCTCAGATCTCCTCAGATTATTTCGGTGGTTCGGCTTTCGCACTTTCGCACCTTCCCAACGGCTCTAACAACTTCTCCGTATGTGACAAAAAATTTCTTTTCGAGCCGTTCGTGCTTACTCATCGGATGGCTATTGCTTACGTAAAGGGTGAGGGGGGTGGATAGGTGGGTTGCACTACGTTTACACGCAAATGGGGTAATTGTGGGTGTTATGTAGATTGTCTTGTGTCTGCTGTTTACTGGAGGTCGAATCCAGCTTCTGCTTTGATAGCGTACAGCAATTTGGAGCGGAGAAGCTCCCTGTCACAGTAGTTTGGAAGCCTTAAAAGGTTGACACACGTAGATGCCGTAGGAAGACGGTCTGTCTCGCCGTCCTCTGTGCCCGTGTTCCTTATGCCAAACTTGGGATTGAGTACCTTGAAGCCCAGCAGCGGTGCCCTTGGCACAGAGGTCACGAACTTGATCAAGAGACACCTCTCATCAGGTGTCATCTCACCAACAACCTCCCAGAAGTCCCTGACAGTGGTGTCATCCTCGCTGTAGCCACCGTACTCCACGTTGGCCTTCAGGTCATCCAAACTGATGTCGTTCTCTCCAGAAATCAGCAATTGCAGCTCATACGGGTTGAACATACCCAGCCAGTCCCTCGAGATGATGTCGTAAAGGCCACTCAAGAAGTACGTGGACTGTAGGTTGATGAGCTTGTTCAGTTTGTAGTTGGAAATCTCATGGATGAACTTGAGACGATTGTTCGTGGTGACCTGCGTCATGGAGCCGTTCTTAATGAGATCAATCGTGAATGACTTACTTCCAATCCTCTCACTCACACTGAAGTTCAGGTCCAGTGCGGTTAGCTCCTCCTCACTCATGCTCAAGAGTTTCACCAGGTTTGAGTATAACTCTGAGTCAAGGCTTCTTAGATCATCAAATGAGTTTTTGTACTCGGAGCTGATTTTCGTGAGGAAAAATGGAGCAAAGGTAACGTTCACCAGGACACTGTCATATAGACATCTGCCAATGACTTTGCCCAACAAGTTGATGTAGTTCAGGTTTTGTAGTTGTATCTCACTGTCGATCCGGTGGTTGTACTTCAATCCAATTTCGGGGTTTGGATACAACTCACGCTTGTCATTCTCCACAAATAGCCCATTGAACCCTTCAGCAACAACAGATGTCAAAAACTCCTTGGTGATACCACCGCCATCGATACCAGCCTCAACTCCATGTTGATTGGTGAAATGAATGGCAAGAGGAAGCTTCAGGGCTCGTTTGTTCTTTCCAAAGTTCTCGTATGCATCCTCCATGAGATGCTCTCGTCTTATCTGGATATGCTGTCTTGATCTTGGCATTCCAAAGTCTCCTAAGAAGAACGACTGCGAGTTATCTGACTCTGACTTGTCTTTGGAAATCAAACTCTGGAATATCAACACTCGTTTTGAGAATGAGATGAAAAATGGTGTTCTCAAGAAAATTTGTAACTTTGCACGAGTGTCCATGTTGAGCGAGTCGACGTATTCTGCAAGTACCTGGTCTTCGTCATCGTCAATTCTTTTTTTCTGATCGTATGTGGCGATAACATCCACGATATGGGAAAGATCCAATCGATGAGAGTTAAGTAACCAACCATCACTTGGTAAAACCTTCAACCTGCAATCTTTTAGATATAGCTGTGAGAGTACCTTCGTTGACAAATCAGTGAGAGCTGCATGATGTTCTGGGGAATACAGACCTGCTCCTGTGATCTTTCTCTCGTTCCATATCAGGTTGAAGACAAACCTTTTCAGGAAGAGGGCGATTGAAGCAAACTTGTCCTTGGTCAACCCATACGTAGAAAATACATCAAAATCATTAGCAATGATCAGTCTGTACTGAAGTAGTTCAAGAAACAAGAACAGTTCATGCTTGACAAATGGTAGGTTGTCCACAAAAACCTATTGAGTGAATTGAGTTCCAGCAATGAAGATGGAGTCTTCATCACATGTTGTGAAGAGCTGGAAGATTTGATGGTCCATGATGGAACTGAGCATAGGTTCAAAAATCGCCGGTATCATATAAATGAGAAGAGTTGATTTCAGTTGTGGCTTGAGGAATATCAGCGATCCAAACAGAACCGGGTACTCTGGAGTACCTCTTAAGAGTTTGGAGGCCGCTGATATGAATTCTCGCGTGTAGAGGGTCTTCAAGCAATCATTAAGCAACTCAGGTATTATAGTGTATTGTGTCTCAGATGTTGAGTCGACCTCAATTCTGTCAGCCTCATCCTTTGTGAGCAACGGTTCACTGTCAATGCTGGATACCAAGCTGGTGATTGCGAGAACTAAATCCTTGGAAAGGCTGGGTGACTTTTGGATAAGTACTTGCAGCACGTTCAACTTCTAAGACTTGTCGAGGGTCGATGAATTTAGATGTTTGTACGCTGAGATGGCCGATGTGTTGATCTTGAACTGTGGAAGTGTCATCAACAGTGGAGACGAGATGAACTCGAGATAACCAGGTACGTCATATGAAGCGTAGCTGTGCGCTACTTCAATGACTTTCCACAGGAGCGTGAGGTGTTGCTCAGCTGTAAGCTTCTGTGCCACCAAGCTAAGTGACCTGATGATGCTGTTGTTTTTGCGTATCGTGTCATTAGGGTGTATGAGCAGTAGGATGTCGAGCAGAATATTGAGATCATCAGACCCATGCGAAGCTGACGGGTCAATCCGCCTTACCGTCTCTGCTGCCGTACGCACCAGGCCGTTCACATTTGAGGGCGAGACGGTACCAATCGGCTGGGCCTTGAGGTAGCTGCACAGCTAACACAGCTGTGAGTGTGCACTGGCATTGTCTCTGTATACGTCAGCGAAGAAGGTGTTGAAGAAGAACACTATGCTATTGAGCGATGAACCCTCGAGCTCCTGCGGTGTCCAGCGCCGAGAGAACTCCTTGTGGAATACGTGAAGCTCAATTCTTCTTCTGATTGCACGCTGTATGGTGGAACCCGCTTTCTCTCTCTGTCGCTCCTTCTCTCTCCTCTCCCTCTCCCTCTGCGTCTGCTGTATCAGGTTCGTTCTGTTTTGGCGGAACCCACCACCAATGTTCACCACGCGCTTCTTGTGCTGTCCCGTGAAGTTCATAGACATAGGTGCCACGATCACAGTGTGTTCGACACAAAATCGCCTTTACTTCTCGATCTTAGCGCCCCCAACACCACTTGTTACCCGCTGGTGGCGCCTTCGTACAGAACTTTGGGGAATTTCCTCGTAGATTCTCGCGCTTACGTCAGCGCGAGATTCCTCGAATTCCCCATCGTTATCTGTCCCGCCGGGTGCGAAGGAGGCGGTTCCTGGAAATTGAGCTGACTTTGGTGCCATCATACAACCAATTTGTGTGTGAGAGTGGATCTGAGGCACGGTATTGAGCTTGAAAACACGCCATAAAGTCTACGGACTCATCGTCAAACATCTGCAGATTCACGACAGCTCATTAGTGAACACCATCCTTCGCACGCTTTAGCTTCCCCACTCGCTACCTTTTTCCCCTATTCGTGATACGAGATAGGGTCTCGGAACAGCTGACCAGGAACACATCAGTTTGTAAGGTGCCTGGCTTCCCGATCTTTACCCACAGGAGCTACCACAGTATGGGCGTATCGAAAGTGTTGCTGCCTTTCTGCTTGCTAGCACATGGCGCACTCGCATTGCCGCTCCCCACAGATGGCGAACCAGGACCACCACGCCCACGCTTGGGCAACGAAGACTCAGAGGTGGCGTTTCTGGTGATCATGGCCATCGCAGCTGGAATCTTCACGCTGGGAGTCACAGGTACCATCATATACACCTTCGTTGCCATTTGCTTTGGGAACGGTAGACTGAGAATCGATAACCTTGTACCAGGGTCCCTCGATGACGAGTTCGAGATTGAAGAGCGCCTCAGTGAACTATCACCCAACGAGCAGAACCTGTTCCGCTCAGGGCAAGACTACATCAAGGAACATCCCCCGTTCAATGACCTGCTGAACCTCTCGCACCATCTCGTTATACAGGAAAGAGGTGTTGATGCTTGGGAGTTCATTCCGGATTCAAACTTACCAGGAGACGCTATCACCGTGACAGAAAGAACAGAACTATCTTTCAATAGTTTCGACTACCAGTGCTCAATACAGACAAACTTGCCAATACCCAAAATCAACGACGTCTACTACTTTGAGACGAAACTTTACCACGTTGAATCCCCAGATGACACAATCATCTCCGTTGGCCTCTCCACGAAACCATACCCCTATTTCAGACTACCAGGCAGACATCTCTATTCTGTTGCATATGACTCAAATGGCTCGAGAAGAGTCAACAACAGTTTCCGACTACCCGAGGCAGAGGCAACAGCTTTCCCTCGCTTGGAGAAGGGTGATGTCATTGGTGTTGGGTATAGATCACGCTCAGGTACAATCTTCTTCACGAGAAATGGTAAGAAGGTTAGTGAGAAGGCCATCGGAGGCCATATTAAGGGTATGAAGATGAACAACTTGTTTCCAACTATTGGCTCCAACAACCCATGCCAACTTCATGTAAACTTTGGTAAGAACGGCTATGTCTTTGTATAGGGAAACATCAAGAAATGGTTCTTCGGCGACCGAGAAGGCAACAGACCACCGCTACCAGACTACCATTCTATCAACCAGGACATGCTGATTGAGTCGTCGAACGAGGACGATGAAGACGTTATAAATCCACCTGATTTCTACGATGGTGCAGGGTACCAATCGTCGTCTCAGAGTTTACAGGATGACATCACACTTCATTCACTTCCTGCCGCTCCACCAAGCTATGATGAGGGCGATGACTTCAGTGGAGATATACTCAACCAACTTGACCAAAACACGCTGCTCAATCAGCTATTGGATGCAACCAAGAGGGATATTGGCGAGCCTCTTGGTGACCCTGATGTGGAAGAGTAACTGGTATGGCCCAGCCCCAATAGTTACGGTCTAACTACTCGATATGAATGACTAATGAACGGATGTTACAGGTTAATAAAGTAAACATCTCTACAGAAATAGATACATTTGACCATGAGGGTATAGGTATTTCGCCAATTGGCAAAATATGTGCGCCAAACCGACGCGCTCACTCTCGAAGTCAAAACAAACGCGCCACACGGTGATGAACCTGAGGGAGCAAACCCTCATTAGAATCAAATATTACCACAACTCAACGCTCTTCACGGCAACTACAACGTCCCAGTTGGATTCCCAGCTACCATTATGGCAGAACCTACAAATCGTGAGGCAAAGCGCCCGCGTAAAGAGTAGGGAAACCACGATGATCCGCCAGTCGCCACCAAGCATCGCACCAAATACGTCTTTGGTCCCACCAATACTCTCACAGGCAATGCTGTATCGGTGCCCTCCAAGGGTGTAGCACTCTCGTCAAACAATGCACAACACACAGCAAAGGTTTCACCAGCACGTCCCTCTGTCGTTTTGAAATCAGCAGATAATCTCAGCTCAGATGACCACATCTCATGGGCGCCCACACCGCGTGAATCACGAACAATAGACCCTGCAAACCTGAAGGCAAACATCCCTTCTTCTCCCATACAGCAGTATCAGCAGATTAAGATATCTCCTGTGAACTTGATGCGGAACCTCCCTCAAAAGTTCGAGGGTATCAACTACGAGAACCTCCTTATTAGCGATAAGTCACCAGAGAGTAAGAAGGCGGCAACAAGCGCCAAACGGAGCGGTTCCTTCCCCTTCTCACACACCTCGTCAACTTCGGCTCGCAAACCTGTCTCTGAAAAGACACGACGTCTGCTGAAATCTTTTCCAGGTCTATCAACGCCCATCAGCCGAACTGGCTCAAGTTCAAAGAAGAGAGACATTGCTAGTCTCATCAATGCAGTGGAAACTGGATTCTCCACAGACATGTCAACGCCCACTACACCATCTATCATTCCTAAAATGACATTGCAAAATCTGTCGGATGACACACCTTCAAGGGTTTCTGATAGACTGCCACAGCATACACCAGCAATCATCAAAAGACCCACCAGACAAGCTGAACCACAAATAGTCATTAAGAGACCATAGCCCAAGATATCTGACTCACCAAGAAAGTTTGCCGACTCCAGCGATGTGTTCAGTGATGATTTCGACTTCCTGAATGACCTTGATGACATGTTGGATAAGAAGAGCTAGCACGCCAGCTAGCTACAAGCACCTGCTGTCACAGCTGATGTCTAGACTGAGACCGTTGTCCGCGTGAGAGAGCAAAGTTTGGAGGCTAAGTCTCCTGCTGCTGAAAGTGTATCAGCTGGCACAGATGAAGACTCGCTCTCTGACTTTGATGATGACTTTGACGATATCCTTCTGAAAAAGACTCAATCTACAGTTGTCCGTGGGCAGGTTCTCCCAAACTACTCCACACAACAACAACAACGAATCACAACAGTTGACAGAGAAGGCCAGCTAATATTCAAGAAGGATATCGATCAAACAGATACTAATATAACCTCTTTCAAGCGCGAGGAGATCAATCTAGCGAAGGCCGCAGTTGAACGACCAGGAGTGTGCCGTTATCAAGTCACCGCTGTCCTTAGCAACTTCTATGTGACAGAGGGCAAAAAGAAGCCACAGAAGCTCGTCTCAGTAGTTGATGGATCTGGTGTTGTTTCGAAACTTTTTATCAGAGACTTCTGGCAAACGTTACCCATCGAACCAAAGGATGTGTTTCACATCGTTGGAGAACAGACACGGATCGTGGACAAAGACAGTGATAACTTGTTGGTGTGGAATCCAGATATTTTGCTCTCTGCAACGCTTGTCAGTGACACTATCAGTTGCTTGAGACGATCAGTACTCAAGACCAGGTTTGATTTCCCAGGTGACTCGAACATCCATTTGATTGTGGGAGAGATTGTACACAGTGTATTCCAGGCCGTGTTAAATCAGCATCACTGTGAAATTCCGTTCATGGAAGGCTTGGTCGAGAAAGAACTTGATGCACAGTTACTAAACATTTTGTCGATTCAAGAAACCAGAGAATCAGTGAGAGCACAGGTGAAGCAGCACTTACCATACATCAAGATCTGGTTTGATCTTTATGTGAAACAAAAGCCCCAGATGTCATCATCGATAAGAGTGAGAGGTCAAAAGGAGGGTACGCTTTTTGCAACGAGTAACATCATAGACATCGAGGAGAACATTTGGTCACCAATTTATGGTTTGAGGGGTCTCATTGATGTCACCATTGAGGCGTACCTTAGTGATTCTCACAACACAGGTAAGTTCGCAGTGCCTATGGAGTTGAAGTCCGGTGCCCGGCCCCATATCTCGCATAAGTCGCAGGCTGCCCTCTACACACTCTTGATGAAAGACCGATACGAGATGGATGTGAACTTCTTCATGCTCGTCTACACCAAGTTCAGAGAAACATCTAAGAACGAAGTGAGCAAGAGGGAACTGAAAGAGTTGATGATGTTGAGAAATAATTTGTCCCGTTACATGAAGCAAGATTCCAGGGAGCTACCTGATATTGTGAGGCAAAGTCAATGTGACAGATGTTACGCAGTGGAAACGTGTATGACCGTCAACAAATTGAACGAAAATGGTACAGAAGAGGACAGTGGATTGGGCCCTGGGATCTTCACAAATCTCACTCAACATTTGGGGGACCCTAAATACACCGCATTTTTCAACTATTGGGATGATTTGATTACAAAAGAAGAGGGTACCATTAACCTTTTAAAACGAGACTTGTTTTTGACTGAAAGCACCACGAGGGAGACCACGTCAGGAAAATGTCTATCTAATCTTGTCTTGTCTGAGTCGCAGGATGAAGATACCGATGAAAACATGTCCTACCTGTACACCTTTAAGAGAAAGCAAAACGTCCAGTTACCGCCAATGAATGTCTCACAGTTGACAAAGCATGACAGAATTATAATCAGTGACGAAAGAGGCCATTACGCTTTGTGTTCTGGATTTATTGTGAATGTTTGGCCAGATGTCATAGTGGTCCGTGCTAACAGAAGATTAAAGAACAACAACTTGAGAGCCAAAGGCTTCGATCCACAGAACAACTAGACATTATAGACAGTGTTGAGACCACTGGAGAATCCACAGGATTTTGACTCAAGTATCACATTCCGAATTGATAAAGATGAAATGTTCCATGGGATGAAGTTGGCAAGGTTCAATGTTCTCAACTTATTCCTCAAGACTGGCGACGAAAAGAGAAGAGACATCATTGTCAACGGTAAGAAGCCTACTTTCAGTTCTCAACCGCTGTCTTACGATCTTGGCAAAGATCACACTTTCAATCCGGATCAGATCAAAGCATTCGATATGGTGTTGTCGGCTAACGATTTCAGTCTACTTTTGGGAATGCCTGGTACTGGTAAGACCACTGTAATCGCTCAACTCATCAGATATCTAGTTCAACACAACAAGACGGTGTTGTTAACATCTTACACACACTCAGCTGTGGACAACATCTTGATGAAGATCAAGGAAGATGGGATTGGTGTTTTAAGGCTTGGATCAATCAGTCGTGTGCATCAAGACGTGCGTATGTTCTCACCTTACAACAAGGAGATTAAGAACTCCAAAGATATCAAGCAGGTTTTCATGGATCCACCAGTGGTTGCTACTACATGTTTGGGAATTAATGACTGGATCTTCAGACAACGAAAATTTGACTATTGTATTGTGGACGAGTCTTCCCAGGTTTCCATGCCAGCGTGTCTTGGTCCTTTAAGATTCTGTGACAAGTTCGTCTTGGTTGGGGACCACTACCAGCTTCCGCCGTTGATTCAAAACACCGAAGCCAAGGCCGGTTTGTCCAAGTCTTTGTTCAAGATTTTGAGTGAAGCTCATCCTGAAGCTGTTGTCGATCTAAGTTATCAGTACAGAATGTGCAGTGATATTATGCTTCTTTCCAATACTATAATTTACGAAGGAAGACTCAAGTGTGGTTCACCCGAGGTTGCAAACCAGTTTTTGGCCATTCCTAATAAAGAGCGATTGGCTGAATTATTGCAAGACTCCGCTGTTGAGCACCATTGGATGGAGAAAGTCATTGATGAAAATTGCAAGGTGATATTTCTCAATCATGATGAAGTTGGTGGATGCGAGGAGACCAGTGTGAAGGAGAATATCGAGAACGCCAAGGAGGCAGAGTTGGTTTATCAGATTGTGGAGTGTATGCTGAAGTGCGGTGTATCCGAGGAGAGCATCGGTGTGATGTCTTTCTACCGAGCCCAACTCAGATTGTTCTACCGTTTATTCTCCAACAGAAAGGGGATCGAGATGCTTACTGCTGATCAGTTCCAGGGCCGTGACAAGGATTGTGTGATCATTTCACTGGTGAAGTCGAACAAAAGGAATGACGTCGGCTCGCTTCTCCGTGAGTGGCGACGTCTCAACGTGGCCATCACAAGATCAAAGAAGAAGCTGATAATCATTGGTTCATCATCAACGTTGAGCAACCTCAAGACAATCGATGCTTTCATGAACATTATGAAATCCAGAGGATGGTTCTATACTCTACCACCCGGTGCTGATAAGGTTTACCACGTTCCAAGGCCAACGCAATCGCCTTCAAAGGAAAAGACACAGGCCACCGTAACATTATGAAATCCAGAGGATGGTTCTATACTCTACCACCCGGTGCTGATAAGGTTTACCACGTTCCAAGGCCAACGCAATCGCCTTCAAAGGAAAAGACACAGGCCACCGTTAGTACACTGCGAGCTGTCAATAAGAGTTTGTTGGCAAGGGACATTCAGCAGCAGATATAAACACACGCACACGCACACACAGCTTGTGTAATCATTATTATTATTTATTATGCATATTCATCACTTTCGTACATTGTAAATCTCACTAAAGCACTGAAGAATCGACATTAATTCGAGTGTGCGTATGATGAGGCGGTGGGGTAGCTGACATAATGGGCATGGTTATGAGCACTTGCGAAAGCTGAGGGAAGGAGGTCCCGAGCAGGAAAACAATTCTAAAGCACAGCGTAAGTAGAAGATGTTTAACATATCCAATTGAACCCCAAAGCGTAGTGCCAATCCAAATCAGCTCAGGGCAACAAATATGTCATCAATTGAAGAAGACGACGACGCCTTCCTCTATGGAGACGACGAAGAGACCACAACAACGTCGCCCAACGCTGTTTCCACAGACGCGCAAGCTGAAACGAAGTCAGGCTCTGACACCGCAGAAAACGATGCTGGAGATGACGAAAATGACGATGGAGAAGAGGATGATGACGAAGATGATGAAGATTCTGATTCTGATATTGAGTTCATCATTGGCTCTGAGCCTGCGCCTGCCGCTGCTCCAGCAGACGCTGCCACAACAGCAGAGACAACAACAGAAGCACAGACAGCCACGGGAGTTGTACCTGAGGCATTAGGCGAAGTCACCATTGAAGCGAGTAAGACAACCCCGTCTCAGCCAGCTAACACAGAGGCCAGTATCACGCGTGTGCAAGGCGTTGATATCAACAAAGTAGGCGAGTATGAGGGCCAGCCAATCACCTCTATCAACCTGCAAGATTTGAAAGAGAAGCCATGGAGACAACCAGGTGCCGATGTTTCGGAGTACTTCAACTATGGATTCAATGAGTTCACGTGGACAATGTATTGCTCCAAGCAGGACAAGCTGCGTGCCAACTTCAACGCGCAGAAGATGGGTATGATGCCAATGATGATGCCGAACATGCCTGCTATGCCTACCATGCCATCACTTCCTGGCCTACCACAAATGCCCGCTATGCCTATGCTGCCTGCAGGATTCGCTCCACCTCCAGGATTCCCAGCTATGCCTGCTATGCCATCCATGCCAACTGGTCCACAGGGATCATCATCCTCAGACCGCACTGAAGATAATAAGGACTCACTACCCAGTGGGCCAGCTTCACTCGACAACCTACCTAAAGGACCACAGAGAAGTCAAGATTACAGAGACAAGAATGACAGGGATTTCGAAAAGTCAAACAATGGCTACAACAATAACAATAACAACTCAAACAATGGAGAGTCGAGTTATAGAGACAGGGACAACGGTCGCCGTAAATTCCGTGGTCGCAGATGATTTTGGTAGGCTTACAAATAATGTACAATAGGCTTTTTATTTCTCATTAGTATTATAGAAACGTTGGGTATGTATACATTTGTAGATCAGTCATGCTGTTTTGCTTGTCTGAGCTTGAGCCATCTGTCTAACCCAAGGTTGGTGGAACTTGTTGTAATTTGTAACCTGTTCCAACTTGGTAATCCATTGAGATCTCAGCTCATCGGTGTCAGCGTTAAATGTGATGATCTCTCCATTCTTAAACTTCAGTTTGAACCCAGTATTCATCAGAATCTCATCTGTGACATTTCTCTGTCCATTCACCTTCTTCTTTCCGTTATGGACGACATCAACGACCTTCAACAAATTGATCAGGGCTCTTGGTTTCTTCGTCATCTCGTGGTGAGCAATTAGCTTCGTGCCGTCAAGCTTGAAGAAACGACGCTTCCATAGGTCACAATCGCCACCTTCCTGGAATAAGTATCCTTCATACTTGACACTGGATTGTTCCACTAGATGGTTAGCAACAGACTCAGCAACCTTGATCGATGGCGGCAATGTCTCCAGCGGCGATGTCCTTGGGATGTACAACATCGTAACATCCATAGAACCAATCAGGTGTGGAGGTAGGTGGTACTTCTTCCCATTCTGAGTCTGAGTTTCCCATTCGTTGAACAGTTCAATGACATATGTCTGAGTCCTCGAGGTAACCTCGTTGTCCTGAGCAAAGAAACTGATCTTGTTCTTACCAAAACTTCCATCGGTAGCAAACTTGTGATCCCATGGATCACTAACAATCTTCTTTGACACGAAGTTTTTCTCAACTCTGTACTTCTGCTTGGCACCGAACATACGACTCATTCGACTCGTCTTTTTCAATGGAATTTTCTCCACAACCTCAACGAGCTCGTACTCTGGTTTGGTAAATGACACCTTCATAGTGAAATGCAAGTCTGTCACATCCTCTTCCACAACAATTTCAAACTCTTTATCAATTGCGACATTGTTTTCAAGGTTTATCTTCGGTGTGGAAATAACGTGTTTGCCGTTGTCGATGTATAACTTGAATGAAGCTTTGTGGTTCTTGATGTTGTCCAACACAATACCCTTCAGGCTGTTAATGTGAAGATACAAGTGACCCTTATCAGAGTTGCCTTGAATCTCACCTTCGAACATACTCATGCGGGACTCACGCTTGTTCAATACAATGTCATTCCCAAGCTTGTAGTTCTCACTTCTGTGACTCACGTTTCGCTGAGAAGCCGCACTGAGCTTTCTTTCAGTTGACAACGATAGATTTCTTTGATTCAGCTCTCCGTTACCAAGAGCAGCAAGCGGTGTTCTGATCCTTGGACCTTGCGGTTTGGCCGTAGACAGTAAATCCTTCTTGGCTCTTGTCTTTTCATAGGCCAAGTTATCAGCCTCGGGAACCAATGGTTTTGAAAGCTCCTCGTCATCTAATATGTTGACTGGCTTGGAGACTGTTGAGGAGGAAACATGGTTGTCCATGACCAGGTTGAGCTCATCGGCGAAGTTGTAACCTGGCTTGGCGATCTGTGAAAGTTCTGGCCTTTCATCAGCAGGTTGTAGAAGAGCAGACGACCTAGCTTCAATCAACATAGAGTTCTTGGCTGGGCGAGCTGGCGATACAGATTTCACCTTCATGGAGAACACCGGTTCAGTAGGATCATGTTCGGTCTTAATGGCAGGGATAACTGGATTGGTGTGTGCTAAGACTAGCATAGGAGACTCGGGTAACGCCTTGGCTGATTTTCCACTTGAATCGTAGTCGGAAATGTTGTACTACGATTCGTACTCAATATCCACACCACGTTCCTCTTGTGTTGTGACCACAACCTCGCCGACTGCCAATGGCTTCATGACATGCGCGTTCTCGCCAGCAACACCAGTGGCAAGCAGGTTTTCAAGTTTCCCAGCATCCACAGATGGGAATTGGCTTCTCTTGGTAGGCTTTGATGAAGGTTCGATGGTTCCCCAGATTGATCTGATATCCTGCTCCTTGATGTTACCCTGGAGGTGATGAGATGTCGTACGGTTGGCATTAGCATCAGCTGAGTTGGCAGGGTCCCAGTCTTTGAAGGCAGTGCCAAAATCAGATGAATGGCTAATGTCCGGCAAGGACAGTCCGGAAATGTTTCCAAGCATGTTCGACGTATCAGAAACACCAGCATGGTTTTCAGGGTGACTGAAATCGAAGGATTTATCTCTCGATTCGATTTTGATAAGAGATGACTGGGAAACAGAAGTTGCAACGAACGAGTCATCCTTCATGAAACTCAATCTCTTTCTCATGCTGGTATCTTCCTCCTTCAGCTGTGTAGAATCCAGTGTGATCTTCTCTCTTCTGTTATTCTTCGATCTTCTGGTGCTCAGTCTCTTGAGAATGTTTGGTGGTGGAGATACCTTTCTCACAGATGAAGCCTCCAAGTTGACCGTAGCGTTTGAGGGAAGCGGTGATGCTTGACTATGCCAAATGTCAATATAATTTGTCGATGGTGTCGATGCAACTGAAGGAACATCGTCAGGTACCTTGTCATGGAACAGCGTACTGTTGAATGAGGGTAGTGTGCCAGCTGCTGTCTTTGAAGCTGTTTTGTCCTCAACATCTGAAGCTGAAATCTGGGAGTGCAATGCGCCAAAGTCTTCGCCGAAGTCAAGATCATCAGTTTGAACAGCAACCTCAACCTCTAAAGGACTTGTCTGAACGCCACTGGACATCTGACCGCTCGACAAGACTGGTGTAGCTGAATCAATAGGTGATGCCGGTACTTGTAGATCGGCAGCCACAGCATTACCAGCCATCATCTGTGTTTCCTGTTGTTCGGAATTCAGCACAGGGTCTTCGGTCTGTGAAGTAGACAGCTCGTTTAGTAGTGCTGCACTCAGCTCTCTTGTCGTGTCTGGTATTTGGTTGGTGCTGTCGTTCATATTGTTCGAGCTGTCGTAAAGGAATGAATCCCTAAAGCCTGCTGCGAAGGACTGCTCGTCCTATA
Source organism: Petasospora euphorbiae (assembly GCA_030567115.1). Classification (NCBI taxonomy): domain Eukaryota; kingdom Fungi; phylum Ascomycota; class Saccharomycetes; order Phaffomycetales; family Wickerhamomycetaceae; genus Petasospora; species Petasospora euphorbiae. The sequence continues at coordinate 30,170 of JAJLRQ010000003.1, forward strand.
TCTGACTGCTATCAAGCAACGTCTCGGGAACAATGGAGTCATCATCAGCAGGGGCCAGTGGTGTTTCGGCTGTAAGTAGAGAAGAAGAGTGCATTGAACTCTCAATCTCTTGGGTAGGCAACTTCTTCAGAGAAGTTCCTGATACGTCTACACTGAGATCACCGAGTAACTCTTGTGGGGTGATTTCCTATACGTCCTCTGGTTTGTTATCATCTCCAGTGTCAATGTCAGTATTAATGTCAATGGTCTCCCGTGTTGATGGTTTAGCAACATCCTGGTCGACAACGCCATCCATTACAGACACCGGTGTTGAGTGTAGAGCTTCGTCAGTAGAGTCATCTTGTTGGTTGTCGTCTTCCAGAAGTTTCTTACCACTGAAAGATGAGATGAACGAGCTGATGGATTCACTGATTGACAACTTCTTTTTGTGTGTTTTCTCAGCTGACTTCTCAGCAACTGGAACAATCTGTAATGTGTTGATCGAGTTTGATGACTCAACTTCTTTCTGAATTGGGTATACTATCGGTTCACTTTCAAAGATATTTGAGGCTGAAGCAAAAGAATCCACTGTGGACTCTGGTAAACTTTGAATATCTTCATTTTGTGGTAAAGACTCTGGGTCCACATTGTGCATACCGTCTTCCAGGACGATAGGAGCCTTGGTTGCAACAACAACGTCAGTTGTGAGTTCTCTGTCTTCATCACGCAGGGAGTTGTTGGAATTCTTCCGTTTCAGAACTGGGTCAAGACTTAGTGTGTTGGTCATCTGATCATTGTTCCGCAGGTCCTGTTCAAACATCTCAGCAGCATCCCTCAAGCATTTCTCTTGCTCAATTTCTGTCTTGTTTTTGATGCTGAGTAGAAGATCCTGTTCCTTTTGCGTAATTGACCTCAATGGACTTCCTGAGCCCCTGTTGATTTCATCCTCCTGGACTCTTCTAGAGATTTCGTCTGAGTCTAACACCAATCCCAACCGTTGCTCTAAGGTAATAGAATGACTTTGCAGTTCCTCTTTGGTGATGCTGAAGTCACGAGTGTCCTCGTCACTAGATCCAAGTGTCGTATCTTTCTGAGGAGATGGTGTGACGATTTGGTGTTTAGGTGGAGGTGGTGGCAGAGGGTGATACGATGGCTTCAATTCACCATTCCAGTTGGACTCAAATGTATCATCGTGGTTCTCGACCGATTCATCGGAGTTTTCAGGGGTGAATTCATCGTATTCAACGATCTTTGGCGGAGACTCTTCGAAGCAGACTGATTTCTTCGATGGTGAATTGTCCCTAGTAGCTGGGGCAGAGGATCTGAAGCTGGAAGAGCGACCAATCTTATTGGAGAATGTACGCGATAATGATGAGTTGGCGAGCTGTCTTGGTCCAGATAACCTGGAGGTAGATGATTCTCTATTGAGGCGGGTGTTGAACTCAAGCTCGTCGAAAGAAGGTGCACGAGGGATGGTTTCCATGAGGACGGTGTTACCAGTGTCCTATGGCCCGGTTATTGACGCGCTGCTGTTACTTCTGAGGTTCAAAGGCTTAATTGGGTTGTCGTCGGATGCATTGAAGCTGGCAGAAACATTGTTCGTTGAGTCGTCGTCCATTACGTCCAGCGAGGTGGTGGATATGTTCTTATCGATTGCTTGAAGAAGGTCTGTGACTGAACTGTTCACCTCTGTCATCTTGGTAGCGAGCGATGGAGTAGTCTGCTTCACCGGCGTAGATGACGAGATATCTCCTTCATCTAAAAAGGACATGTTTTGAAGCAATGTCGGCGGCTGTTGACGATGAGCTGTGGGTAGTATGTGTGAAGATGGTGAGTTCGGGTCGCCTGGACAAGGAATGTAAAATATTAGCTGGTGTTTGCAAACTGCTGTGCCTCAGATCCACACAAAAGAGCTTCTGTTGCAGTTCACTGGGTTCCACAAACAACGTAGGGTTCACTTCACAACATCATCCTCCACTTGTAGGAACCCAACTTTTTCTGGGTTTGTTTACTTGTTTACATTTCGCTCTAATTGGCCATTCGCGCGTGTTGCCGTGGGAACTGAAATGGTTCGCGTTTCGCTTATGTAATGCTGTCACATTAGGACGTGTCAGTATGGAGACTCGAGAGCACCCCACATATGTGCTTATGATATGATAGCTATTAACGGAAGCAGCCTGGTGTTTTGAATCTCTCTGATAGGAGAATTTCAATCCATCAGCACTTGCCTGTATAACCATGCGGCTATTGCCCGTGGGTCGAGATACGTACTGGTAGATGCTGAACAACTTACTACCGGGTGGAGAAGAAGCAGTGAATCGTGTAACGTCCCATGGTGTAAATCCACCTAGCCATGTGAACTGCACCCAAGAAACCACACAATCCACCCAGATATACTAGTGCTTGATATATCATCGATTGTGAGTTAACTCACTACCAATTAATCCTGCACCCGAGCACGCTCACGAGCTATTTCGCGACGGGGGTCTAGAACCATCTGTTGAGCATCTGCCCCGAGCACGCTTGGAGATAGGAGACATGAGAAGGTCTCAATTGATGGTACATTGCTCTACCGTTGCTCCACCGGAGGCACACCACTGTCTATAGCACATTCGTATTCGGTTTGTTAGTGTGCACACGACCTGTGTGCTTGTGCTGGGGACGAAGTAGCCCCCTAAAGTTAGACAATTCGGTGGTTCCGTCTGGCGCGGCTTTCTCCAGCCAACACCGCGACCAGGGCTCACCTCCTATTTTGCTGTAGAGCGCACAGTGGCCAAAGCCGACTGATCCACTACACCTTCGAAATAGTTCGCCATTTCTCACGCCTTCGTTGTTCAGCTGAAGCAGGAATCTCTACGGCCAATTAGGAGCGTTCCACAACATCCATAGCAGTTATAAAAGGAGGCATTCAAGTGAAATCAACTTCTATATCCGTGACAAAGCACAGCTCATCTCATCCCAACAAACACTACTGTACGCTTTCGGCTACGAGCTCAGGACACAACGCTTTGCTTTGGAGCAAAAGAAACACAACCGACACTGTTGTAAGTCCCTCCGTACTACACATGCAGTTCAGGTGTCATTCCCGTTAGGCACAGCTCTGAGAATGGCGGATAGTGTGCCTTTCGACATTCTTGTGAGCTTGACGTCATTATGCCATTACGGAATCACGGGCACCTGACTGATTCAGTGATTGTTGAAGATACTAACAATCCAACAGTTTTAAGTGATTAGCCCGCATCGAATTCGTCTTGTTTGCATTGATAGGTTCCCGAATCATCTATTCTTGTCGCCACATCATCATTCGAAGTACACGACGCTGATCGACCAGAGTGATCTGCACTGCCTCTGACTTTCCAGCTTACATTCACCAAACAAAGCGCTGACATTCCACAATGAGCTACAATAATCAGGAGCTACGGGCATTCCTACAAGTGCCAGGTGATAGTCAGGACCAAACGAGTTTACTGTCCATTTCTCCACAACGCTCATGCTCTCCAACATCCATCTTCAGTGATCCTTCGCAAAGTCAACAGACTGCGGCTTCATCAGTAGCTACAACAAACAACAACATCGGAAGCTTCAGAGCGCGTTCAAGAGCCGGAACACTTCCTTCGAGACTCCACTCCAACAGTTTGAGCTCAGTACTCCCGCCGTCGAACGTCAACTACTCGCCCTCGTTTAACGGCTCCTCGGGGAACAGTCTTGATCCGAGCTCACTCAATTTCGACTCGCTATCACTCACCACAACTGTTTCACCAATTGAAGCACAACCTGCTACTCCAGTCCAACGTGGTAGAGTTCGTTCAGGTTCACTTTTCGGCATATCTGAAGCAAACTCTATCTGGAGTACAGAGCCTAACAACGGTGTCACCTCAGGTCTCCCTGTTATTTCTACACCAACATACCAATCACTTCAATCTCTAGGGCCAATCCCAACAGTTAATATCACACCAGGCGTCTAGATGACAAAAGACGCGCTGTCAACTGCACAGGATGACCGTCTTGGTCGTGTCAGGGCTTACTCAACTAACATTGCGCCCCTAAATGACACATCTCACTACTACTTGCAAAGTCATCCGGTTCAACTTGAATCCAGTCAACCATCTCAATAGCTTTCACAGCTTGGGGCTATCCCAGAGATTATCACGAACAGACCCAGAGCTCAGACTTTCCAAGGTGGGACAGGCCCAGCGCACTCAGTCATCAGAGGCCTCTCTCAATCCATCATCAGCGAAATACCCGAACACGAGAGCAAGCTCCCACAGGTCCCAATAAAGCCGTCGCTCAATGAGCCACTCTTGAGGGACAATATTGACCCAAGAATGATCAACTGGACTTCAACATACCAAGATTCATCACTTGGCCCAACAAATACACTGGTATTGACCAACCTTCCAGCGCACGTCACCACGCTATACTCACTGACTAATCTCTTGGTAAACTTTGGTACTGTAATGAGTGTTAGGTTGTTTGTCGGGAACGAGACTGCTCTTGTTGAATATGAAAACCTTGAGTCCGCTATGAAGGCCCGTGCTCAACTTCATCACCAGGAGCTGGCCCCAAAGTACTCCTGTTTGGTTGCATTTGCCAGAATATTACCACTTCAGCAAAGCCATCAACAGCAGCCTCAGAATCACAAATTGCCTTCACCAAGCCTCCTGGCCAATCAACTGGACCAACCTCCTGCACACATGCTCCCAAGCCAATATACTCAACATTCATCCCAGCTACTCTCCTCTTCTTCCAATATGAACAAGCAACCCTCAACACCTTCCAAAGTCCACCATGATGCAACTCAGAAGCCTGTTAATGAACCTTTGGCTGATCACGACTCCTCAGCTCCTGCCCTTGTTGATATTGTTGACGATCTGAGAGGCTGTATTAGCCAAATGGGTCATGACAGCCACAGTGGTGCAATTGGTCATATCATTCAAGGCGCATTGAAGTACAAGGGCTTTGATACAGATCTTGGTCCGTTGCCTTCACCCTTAGTATTAAGACAATTTGATGCTCCAAAGTTGAGAGAGTTAAGAAAGCTGATCGATGGAGGTATGCTGAACGAGCTTGATGTGGAAGAGGTTGCCATAGCAATGCTTGATGAACTTCCAGAATTGTCGAGTGACTATCTCGGTAATACCGTGGTCCAGAAACTGTTCGAGTTCTCGGAACCTTCTGTCAAGCATATCATGTTGAAAGAGGTTGTGCCGTATTTGGCTCAAATGGGTGTGCACAAAAATGGTACCTGGTCTGCTCAGAAGATGATCAATGTAGCAGATACGCCTTTGCAGAAAACTGCCGTGGCCAAGGCCATCAGTCCATACTGTGCCCCTTTGTTCAACGACCAGTTCGGAAATTATGTCATCCAGTGCTCACTCAAGTTTGGTTCACCATGGAATGACTTCATCTTTGAGGCTGTTGTTGCAAAGTTCATGCTCATCGCGCAAAACAGATATGGAGCCAGAGCTCTTCGTGCTTGCCTTGAAGGTAACGATATCAGTATTGGGCAGTTAGCGTTAATCTCCGGTGTGATCCTTTTATACTCAGATCGTCTTGTCGTCAACCAAAATGCGGCTTTGCTGGTCACATGGTTCTTGGATACATGCACCCTCCCCAACAGATACCCACTGCTTGCTACCAAATTACTACCTCACCTGGGCCATTTATGCACACACAAATTGGCCAACCTTACAGTGCTTAAGATGTTGAGTAACCGTAACGAATATGATGCTAAGATGATGATAATGGATGCTTTGTTTGGCCCAATGTCGGAAGAAGACACTTCGAAGCCACCAGAGACACTAAAACAGATACTCCAGGAGAGCTCTCATGGCACAGCATTTGTATACAAAGTGCTGTCCAACCCACAATTGGAACCTGACGTGCGCAGACACGTCACAAGTCAGGTCCGCTCAGTACTGGTGGAGATGAACATGCCTAATTCTCAGGGCTATAAAAGGTTGATGGACGAAGTTGGTCTAAACACCAGGGGTGACACACATCGCCACAACCGCAATTCAAGTGGGTCTTCTTCTCGCAACAAGAACAGAAACAGCAAATCACCTCAAAATGGTAATGGTCATTCGCACAGACGCTCATCCTCGAGCGGGACTTCTAGGAACCACAACCCCCAGAGCCACAGCCACGGACAGCACACCAACACGCCATTCAACAACATAGCACCAGAGACGTTTCCTGAGTATTATCAGCCACATCCTGTTTCCATGCATGCTATTCAGCCTCAGCAGCCTGTTTACTCGGTATCTCAGCAGCCTCCACACATGCACGCTCCGGCGCACACTGAGATGTTCATGTTCGAGCAGTCTCATCCAGCAGCTCCTTATCCACTACAACAGCAGACGCCCATGTACCGCATGAACCAGCTACAATTTAGCCAGGTGGGCGATCAGCATTACAACAATGGAGTTGTTCCGTTCTGAGGACTGGGAGCTTTGGCGCATGACCCGTCCTCTACCACCAATACCCCGCCACACACAACCACTTATAATGATAATATACTAATACACTAATGCTTACATGTTCATACGACTCCCATATACGTCTTAATCTGCCACATACCGCAAAATACCATCAATCGTAGCTCCCGCATTTCCGAGGGTAGTCCACGTGACAGATGGGCCGGAATTCGGCTCCTGATTAGGCATTGTTTTCTTTTTGCTTCGCGCCATGTTGCGTTAACAAATTTGGAACAGAGAGCACTCATCCGTACTCAACTTCACTCTGTTGTAGAGTTTATTTGCCAGCTTCAATCCGTTTTGTTTTCCCCTTGAATCACTCTTCATTTCTCAGGTTCTTTAGTTGTGTCTCAGAAGCCGCCGTTTTCGTACACACTGCACGGCTGTCTGATAATACGAAGTCATCGAAGCTGCCGCCACTTTGAGTTTGCAGCAGATCACACCTGCCTCTTTCAAGATCTTCACTTCCAAAAGCGTCTCGTTTGCCAGCCTGGTTGCTTCGTGGAGTCCTAAGTAACCTCACTCAACTGTTGAGTGCTTGAAGACCCCCGGGCAATAGCATATTCTCCGGTTTCATCCCGCATCATCTCCTTTCCATCTACACACACTCACACACACTCACACTCACAGCCTATATCATGGAGAGCGACAACGACTAGTCAGTAGAGTCATCTGTGTCTTCACTCTCGAGGAGAGTGAAAATGGGCAAGGAGCCCGTTTCTTCCGAACGGTTATACAATGACAACGACGACCTTGCGCGGGAGCTCTTCAACAATGATTCCTCACAGGAGCTCAGGACCTCACTTACACAAATTGCTTACCAACGGCCGTCGCAGGATGTCGGAGAGCTTGGACCAATAAAGCTGCTCCCACCAGAGGTGTTACTCCTGGTATTTTCTCAGGTCAACCACAAGCCAGACCTGGTACCCCTCTTGACTGTTTGTAGAAGGTGGGCTAATTTGATTGTTGAGCTTCTTTGGTTCAGACCTGCCTTGATGAACCAGAGAACTCTCAAAGGCGTCACGGATGTCATGAAAATGGACCGCACTGAGACATTCTGGGACTACAGAACTTTTATCCGTCGTTTGAATCTGTCATTCGTGTACGATAAAGTGAATGATGAGTTCCTTGAACTCTTCACCGGGAGTGTCAACCTCGAAAGGCTCACACTCGTCAACTGCTCCAAGATATCACACGCACCAATCGTGAACATATTACAAGGGTGTCAAAAGTTACAATCCATTGACATGACAGGAGTAAAGGATATCACAGATGATGTCTTCAGATCGCTCGCTCTAAACTGCCCTCGCCTTCAAGGTTTGTACGCTCCAGGATGCCCTAAGATAAGCAACGACGCCATTATGATGATTGTTCAGAACTGTCCGATGCTCAAGAGAGTAAAAATATCCGATAATGAGCACATCACGGACGATGCTGTGTTCCAGCTTGTAACAAGATGCAAGGCATTGATCGAGGTAGATGTCCACAACTGCTTCAATATCACTGATAACTCTCTTCAGCTCCTCTTCACCGATCTTGACCAGCTCAGGGAATTCAGAATATCACATAATGCTAACGTGACAGACAACATCTTTAGATCCATTCCAGATGATCTTTGCCTTGAGCGTTTGAGAATTATTGATCTCACGGGATGTATGAAAGTCACTGACAGGAGCGTGGAGAAGATAGTACAGTCTGCACCTCGTTTACGAAATGTCGTGCTATCTAAGTGTTTAAACATCACAGATGCATCATTAAGATCACTCGTCAGGTTGGGGAAAAATCTGCATTATATTCACTTGGGACACTGTGCCAACATCACCGACTTCGGTATCACACTACTCGCCAGAGGCTGTCATCGTCTACAGTACATCGACTTGGCATGCTGTACTGATCTCACAAACATCAGTCTGGTTGAATTGGCACATTTACCACGACTTAGAAGAATCGGGTTGGTGAAATGCTCGAATATCAATGATGCAGGTGTTCTTGCACTCATCCAGCGCAGAGGGTACGATGATACTTTGGAAAGAGTTCACTTATCATACTGCACCAATTTGAACATTTACCCAATTTACCAACTACTCCAATCGTGTCCGAAATTGACTCATTTATCCTTGACTGGTATCAGGGCTTTCCTCCGCAGAGACATTGTTCAGTTCTGCCGTGACCCACCAGCTGACTTCAACGAGCATCAGAAACAGCTGTTTTGTGTGTTTTCCGGACAGGGAGTCAAGCAGCTGAGGGACTATTTGACCAGGCTTTATCTAGAGAGCGCCAACGGAATGCCAACTTTGACCCATGGTGAAGAGGAGCAAGATGTGAATATGGCAGAGATAAGACCCGAGTTTGCTAGAATGATGTTCCAGGGTCTCCCGGGACAAGCATTCGCCATACCTGGTCAGTTCATTGCGCCGCCTATGGATCTTGCTGGTGGGCTCATTGTCAACAATGCTGTTGGGGGTATTCGTCCAGATGCCGATATTGCACCAGAAGATGTCGAAGCCATGGAGCTTGTTGACTCTGATTGAGCCCATAGCATATTCCCTGTCTGCACGAAGGACGAAAAAAATGAAAAAAAAAAACGATCTGGTTGACCCAAGATCACCTTGCTAGTTATTTAATCACATTGCATACGAGTTTATATGATCCTTCTACCGACTATTAGAGTCAAAAGGCTCTCCTTCAACTGGCAGCTGATTCTGAGTCAGATTTATGTGTCTCGGCAAGAGCGCGCTAGATCTCCGAAAGCGTGTTATCAGGGCGACACCGGGCAACGTATAAAAGCGGCGATGTCCCCGCTGAATCGTCTTCGGACCTTGTCGCTTAGTTTCGAAGCTCGAGATCAACCGAACATCATAGTAAGTCTGATTGTTGAATCATTGGCCGTGCAAATTACTAACTCTGAGCGACCAGCCTATCACGAAATGCCAGAAAAAGTCTCTTGGGAAGCTATCAACTCCTCCGGCAACGCCCTCTTGTCCCCAGCGTACAAGTCTAACGGCCACGTCTTCACATCTGGCCAGGTTGGTACCGATGCCAACGGTGTTCTCGCCGAGGGTGCTGCTGCTCAGACCGAGCAGTGTATTGCCAACTTGAAGAAGGTCCTTGAGGCTTCTGGCTCCTCCATCGACAAGGTTCTGAAGGTTTTGCTCTTCATTGCCAGAAGAGAGGATGCCGCTGCTGTCAACGAGGTTTACAAGAAGCACTTCACCACACAGCCAGGTAGATCCTGTATCATGGTTCAGTTCCCAAACGACAAGATTTTGGTTGAGATTGAGTGTGTCGCTGAGTACGAGGATCTTACCGCTAAGTTGTGAACTGGGATAACAACTAGCCTTGCACACCATCTAATAAATGAATAATAACCGAACAACTACGCAATTGTGTCCTGTATGTAACGCTCGTTAGTCGTTAGTGCTATGTTGTGTTGTTTTCGGGGTCTAGAACCGTAATCGATGTATGGTAGAGCTGAAGCTGTAGCTCAATGTCGCCGCGTTCTTGTGTCACCTTGTCCATCAACTTCCTCGATAATAACATGAAGGAATCACAAGAAGTGATGTTCTTTTTCATGTACGTTGGGAATACCTGCTGGCCAAACACTGATCTTAGAAAACCCATTTCTCCTTCAGTGCGTAGATAGTCCTCGACCTGATCCACTAAGAGTGAAAGGTCTGCAATGTTGGCAGCGTAATCATCTACCCTCTGAAACTAGAGCATGTCACATAAAGGCAGAAGTTTTTTCAAGCGATCTTCTAGGCCGAGGTATGGATTTGCTATGTCGTTTGACGAATATCGCTCCGCATGGTTGTTGGTGACGATGATCAAATTCTCGATATTTCGGCGCTCCTCGTATGACCTGTCCATAATCTCCTGGAAAAGCAGAATCAGTCTTTCCCGTGCATCCTTCATCAAACGAACCATATTGCTCACATCGATTATCTCTTCGGGATTTTCAAGTATTGAGGTGTATGTGACACTCAGTGGTATCAGTGGGGTTGTGGGTGAGTCGTGGTGAGTATGTGAGTTTGTTGAGTCTGCCATTTTCCTTGGGGAGTATGATGGATTGTCTGGCACTAGTGTATGTATTGTTTAGCCGCTTTCGTGTGCCTTGTATTCAGAGTCTTGCCGTACAGCATGAAGTGGAATAGTGCCAGTATGTTGGGTCGATCCAGATCTTATCGTCTTGCCTTGCGTTGAGTAGGGTAACCTATTACCCCTCCCAATAAGGACGGGCACCAACACCTTCTCCCTCATCTCCTTGGTTTATTCTCGCTACAAACACAGCTCTTCGGTGCGTGTAGTTTAGCTGAAAGATCCGCATTGTTTATGAGATTCTAGCAGCTTGAGGTGAATGTTGCCCAGCAACTGCATCAGTAAACTGAGATAATCGAAAGTGGCGCTCTCAGCATATCTGGCCCAATTAAGCAAGTCCTATGATTACGACTGGTTTCGAGAAACTTCGTCACGCACTGAACTAATCTCAAATGCCTCCAACAGTCTGGCTTTCACATCTCATAGACTCTCCAAGGGATACTCCGCAAGATCCACACTAAGTAACCAGTATTGATGGTCGCGGTGGGATCTGATATGATCTATTGGTGAAAGACGGACAGAGGCAGGTTTGACTATATGAATATGCCGTCAATGCGAACGATATCCTTCGTGGAATGGTTTCACCTTTTGGTTGTTGGTTGTCAGCAATAGTTGAAGACTCAGGGAAAGAGAACGAATGTCCGAAGTGAACCGACACAGTACCACAGACTCCGACTGATATTGTAGCCCCATGGTACTTGAAGGAGGAGTTATCAGTATTATCATTGTTACTTAGTTTATCCAAACGGATACCCAAAGGAACTAATCGATTACGTGGTGTTCTGGGTACTTGATGATGTCTCGGGGGCACTGAGTGAACGACAATGAATTGAAATGACGCCTAATCAACTGCATACTGTTTGTATTTCTCAAGACAAGAAGACTATAAACTCAAAAATGCTCGACTCGACCGGAATTACGGAACACCAACAGACAACGAACTAAACCATCTACATAGTAAGCTGCGCTTATCAGCAAAAGCCGGGTAACCTAGACCCCCGCATTCGGGTGATTTCCGACCAATGGCCAACTTCCGACCTATAACAAGCGTGCTCATACACCAAAGCCGTATTTTAACACTTCACATCGAAGTTTGCAATTCCATGGCAACACATCAACTATCAGATCGAGACGCACAATGATCCACTCAGTGCTTATATGTATGTGTGGTACGGGACAGTTGTCCCGTGTCGGCGACATTATATCACACCGCAGATGACTAACAGGCCACCAACTCCACAGTCAACAATGATTGTCTTCCACGTCTGATGAAGTTCTACACCCCGGTAGTATGTGCTTCTCAATCGATTATGCCGACTCATCTACTAACTTGCAAACAGGACATTGAAACATAGATGGAGCTGCTACGTCAAGTCTATCAACTAGTCTCACAACGAAGCCCGAAGCAGTCATCCTTCCTCACCGCACCACCATTACTAGAGGGTAATGATGAGATCAAGGTTATCTACAGACAGTATGCCACGTTGTACTTCGTGTTCATTGTCGATGATCAAGAGTCTGAACTGGGAATCCTAGACTTGATACAAGTGTTTGTCCAGAGTTTGGACAAGTGCTTCGAAAATGTCTGTGAATTGGATTTGGTGTTCGGTTGGCAGACATTACAAACGGTACTGGAGTGAGTATACTCATGGGTAGCCTGTCCAATATCTCAGAATACTAACGGACTATCAACAGGGAGATTGTACAAGGTGGGATGGTGATAGAAACCAACATAACGAAGATTGTCGCTGTAAGTTTCGTCACAAACCTTCTTATTTTACAATGCAATGTGTACTAATGATTCCAAACAGGCTGTTGACGAGGCCAATATGGCTAAGAGTGTGAACACCGGGTCCAGCATAGCCTCAAATGCTATTACGAACGCCTCAAGTGCCTTTTCCGCCTTCAGAGAAGGTAGACTTCCATGGCAATGAGTGCATTAAGAACCACGTCGGAACTAAAGCAGGGCATTTATGTGATAAGTTAATGATATATGTACAGAAAAAATAAACTTGCAACAACGGAAAGTAATCATGAGAAAGTTGGAAGGTAGTCGTATCAACATGCCGGTGTAGCTGCACCAGAGAAATGCGAGGATTGGGATCGTGACAGAGATGGCATTAATGTGTATAATTTAGCGTATGATAGATGGGAGAACGAAACTTCAACGCCAGTTGTACCAGTGTTTCTTCTTCATGCTCTCATCGGTCATAAGTCTGGTCTTCACCTGTGCCTCCTCAAGCTCTGCCTTGATGCGCTCCAGCTCCTTCAGCTGAGCCTTCTCGGCAATCTCCTTCTCATACTTCTCTTTCAAGTTCTCTCTCTTGTAGTCCGGGTCCCATGGGGACTTGATAGCACCAGTCATCCAAATCGGGTCGTTCGATGCCGCCGTTTGCTGGACAATCTTCATGAGCTCCTCCTGTTCACGTCTTCTGAGTCCCTTCTCCTTCTCGTACTGTGCACGCAGCTCTGGTGAGAGTTTCGAGATGAGCTCCTGCTCAGTCGGTGTTGTGTACTTGAATAAGATTACACCGGTCATCACGATGGCGAACCCTGTGGCGTAAACACGGGCCCAGCGGTACCAGAGTGGCTTTTCCATGGTGTATGTTGATGTGTGTGGTGTAGTGTACGATGGGATCACAACGATACCAGCGGATAAATAGAATGTTTCAATATGCGTAAGGTGCTTTATGCAAGTCGGAAACCCAATCAGAAACCTTCAGGAAACACAGTAATTCTACCAAAAGTGTCAAATACGGTTCGAAAGTATCAACAAAGCCTGAATCTCAGAAGCAATGTCATTTTTGTCCCGAGGCCGCTGAGCACTTGAGCCAATCCGATAAGTTTTTTTCCTGCTGACATTTTTTCGCGGAAGATCTCTTATAACCTCATCGGGTAGCCGGGGTGGTTTAACGTATGGGGTGCATTCTATCGGGTGCTACAATACTTTTGGACCTATCAATAAATGATAAATAGTAAGCGTCTAATCACTGGTAGAGCTCGGTCACAAGGAATGGCACAAACACAACGGCAGCTGTGAAGAGCACGGTGAAGATCTGCAGAATGGACAATGGCAACAGCAGCAGGCCATTGTCTGAGAAGTTGACCCAGATGGAGTACAGAGCCACTTTGAAGAAGACCCATGACAGTGTGAATGGGCTTGGTCTGACACCACTGAGCAAAGTGACCGGGACGGTAACGCAATCGCCACCACGCTGGAAGTACTTGAAGCATCCCTTCTGCAGGATGACGAGGTTCTTGTTGTCGGCGGCGAAGAGCGAGTATAGAGCGATGGACAGGATGTTCACAACGGCATCTAGTGCCTTTCTCTCGTAGTGGAAGTCCAGCATGCGTTCTGTCACAGGCTCACGGTCATTCAGCGATGGGATGTTCTCGAGAAGACGCACAAGTAGCAAGGCGTCGTTGAGACCAACGGACATACCACCACCTGTAAGTGGGTGTCTCATGTTCAGAGCATCTCCGATGACGAATAGACCCGGTATGTCGTTAGGCTTGGCCGGGAGCCATGAGTTTGGCATCGACTTCACTGGGGTTTTCAGCGCCTCCTGGAATGAAGGCTGTAATGACTTAGGCAGGTTTGGCAACACCTTCTCTCTCAAATACTCTCTAGTGTCACGGGGCAGTTTGGAGTTATTGTATGCACATAGCACACGTGTATCGGTAGGTGTGATCTGGTAGACGAGCACAGGGGCGAACTTGTCGCTGAGGATGACGTGCCCCGTGTTTGGGACTGGGATATCGGCATTCTTGAGCTTCAGGGCAAGGAAGTGAGAGTTGACACTTGGGACATTGTCAGTGGCAAGTTCTTTACGGAACTTAGAGAAGATACCGTCACACATGATTGTCAAATCTGCAGTGTACTCCTTATCGTTGTTCTTTCCATCAACGACATTTCTGACAACAACGCCGTGAACCCCTGTGGCATCTCTGATGAGATCAACGACAGTGCCCTCCAAAGGCGTGACGTTCTTCTCTGACGTGGCAATGTTTCTCATGTTTCTGATGAACTTTCCGTGCTCGAACGACACACCCATTTCGTACTCTCCATTCTCGTACTGGTCGGCGCTCAGTGTGGAATCATCCAAGACTTTGTCGTTTCCCCCAAAGACACAGCTCTTTACGGCTGGGACTGGGGCACTGTCTGCCTTGTGTGCGTAAGGAACCGCCACTTTGACGCCATTGTGGTATATCGTGTATCCTGTAGTTGGTGTGGCCTCGATGTTGTTGATGGCCTGGACCATACCGAGAGCCTTGAGGGCCTTGATACCAGCAGGCTGCATCAACTCTCCGACGATGCGGTCTGGTTCTCTCCAGTCACGTTCGACGAGGAGCACCGAGCGGCCCTGACGGGCAAGCCCAGTGGCGATGGCAGGACCAACGACTCCGGCACCGACAACGATGGCCTCGAAGCGGGTGGTCTGCGGAGCTGGGAATCTGGATGACATGGTGATATCTGTGTGGGAAACGAGCGATGGTTCGGGAATATGAGCTTCTGTGCTTGATGGTGTGTATTTCGAACGTGGCGCAGGCAGCTTTCAGTACGTGAAGGGAAAGGTGGACAACCAGCGAGTTATATAGATCAACCGGCTCGAGATCAGTTCATACGGGAAAACCGTTGTATGGTGATGGACTTTGGCTTCCCACAGAGAGTGCTCGTTTAGCTGCCGATGGGATCGTTCGATTTCGCGCGTGCGTGTGGCACCGCATGTGCGCACTTTATGACATCTGATAACTGCAAAGCTTCTTGTGGCTCCAGGTGTGGTTGTAGCGTCGCATGATTGTGTCTTCACCTATTGTTAGCTAAACGACGGTGATTGGTGCTGAGAGAACACACGAAGCATCGGCGCAGCGCTCGACGCGTGAAGCATTGAGGTTCTGCTCGGGGTCTGCTAAGCAGATTCTCTGCTGAGTCAGCACCACGCATCGCCCCACTTGCCAATATGTGGCTCAACTGCCCATGTGCGCAGATCTGTATCTTGCCTCCATTGTGGCCTCTCTGGGGGTCGTTTAGCCCGTGGAGGCTATGGCTGTGCTCGCACGTTCTCTGGCTCATAGCTTTAATCCTCAGCATTGGTACGTGCCAACTGCGCCACATCCGAGGGTGCGCGCCTCGTGTTTGCCCTCGTGTTTACCCCTCGGAACTCGGTGCGTTTGTTTACCTTTACCCGACCGTCTGTTATATGTGGATCACCAACTCCACGAGTACGCCCGTAGCCCGTGCCTCGCCGCCGTCGAGCTCGTACGTTATGCCACCGAAGAATAAGACTGCAAAGGGGAGACTCAAAGTGCTCGAGAAGAAATTCTTCCTTCATGGCTCCTCTGGGCGTGAGGAAACGTTCCACTTTGAAATGCCGGACTCTGAACTCCTCATATGGCCACATGCAGAGCCCTCAGCGAAGCTCATGGCAAACTGTGGGTTTTACTATGCTCCTACGAAGAAGCTAACAGATCGTGTTGGATGTGTGGGTTGCCACCAGCTGCAACACTCATGGGATGGGATCCTGAACCCCGCGCAGCACCATCTCACCAAGTATCCACAGTGCCCATTCTCACTAGTTCAGTATTACACGTCGCTGAGAGAGGTCGAATCCGTGGACTGGAGCACTGTCCCCATACTCAGTGATCCACTTTCCCATGAGTCAGTGTCGATCAGAGCCTCTACATTTGGCAAATTCTGGCCTTTTGATAAGGTTAAGGGGGCCGTTCCAACAAGTGATAAGATGGTTGCTGCCGGTTTCAGCTCCTTCCCACAGAACGAGGACGATGATCTTGCCAGTTGTATGTACTGTGGTACATGTTTGGAAGGGTGGGAGCTGGAGGATGATCCCATAGCTGAACATACCAAGCGTGCTGCGTCTGGCACTGGATGTTATTACTTGGAGATGCTTGAAAGGTCTAAACAGAAGAAGAGGGATAGCGTGGATGTGCTAGAAGTGGAAAACACAAAGAGGACAAGATTATCTGATGACACCCAGTCTAGAACCCAGCACATACGGTTCAGTACAGAGACGAGTCAAGCCCCAACTGCAGCTGTGGAGAACAAATCAGGAAAGAACAAAACATCACCCTCATTGTCACTCTCAGACGCTCATATCAGCAATTCGGCAGCTTCAACTCCACAGCGACCTAGACGTGCAGCAAGAAACGCGTCAAGAAAAATCATTGACATGAATGAAACAAGTAGTGATGACGATGCCACACCACAGCAGTCGAGTGAATAGAGTTTTGGACTCACTTCAAATGAGATTCAACTAGACAGTGAGCCGGAACCATACCGCACGTCACAAAGGTCTGGCTCAACCAAACAAAATGATACTCAGAAGAAGTCCGTGGTTGTTGGTAAGAGCAAGTCAACATCGCCGCTGAAGAAGTCGAAGATCCTTGACAGCTCATTCAATGGTCCTGAGAAGGGTGCTGACGACAAAAGCAGTGATCATGATATGTTCTCTCCAAAGAAGATTCAGGATGTATCGATCGCACCACTATCACACTCTCCGATAAGAAAATTGGAGACTACAACGAAGCTCACAGATGTTGAACCATTATACCCAGATATTAGAGCAGCTTCACCACTAAAGGACATCACGAACACAACTGACCCAGTTGTGGTGACGTCGCCTCGGAAAAGAACTGCTGCAAAAGTCTTATAGAATGATGAAGATGCTGATGAAGATGCTGATGAAGACATCATACTAGTGAGCAATAGCAGTGGCACAAACACATCCCAAAACCATTAGGATTACTCGTTCATTAAAGAATCAACACCAATTGCCAAATCATCAAAACCAGCCGAGAGCAGCTCAACTATCAAACCAGATTCACAATCTCAACACTCCGTTGAAGAAAACCAACATATTTAGGCCTCGCCAGAATCGGTACACCGCAACTCACCAACTGACACATCATAGGCATCCGAAGGCGAATTGTCGCCACTGGCTTCTAAGGCAATGTCGCCCTCGAAGTCAGAGAACTCTGGCTCGTTGTCAAGGCTCAAACTGAACAAAAGTGTTGCGAGCAACAAGAGTGTACTCTCTCAGACTAGGTTCATTGAAAGTCCCAAGGCGAAGAGAAGTCAAAGTCCATTCCTTGATCCAGATCACAAAGGTAACGACCATATCTCCAGTATGTCTGTGATTATTGGTCCAGATGATAATCCGATCGAGGAATCTACAGATCACAGCATAGCATTGTCTTTGGTCAAGCCAACCAGCTCAAAACTGAAATCAAGTACAACGGATCTCAAGCAGGACGGCAAAAGCTGTGAAAACAAAGCTGATAAACCTGCCAGGAACGAAGATCGTTCAACGCCAGAAAATACTTCAGCTGTACAATTGAAGGAGCTTGCTACTGGTACGGAGAGTGTGGATGATCATCTCACTACACCAGAGCTGGATAACAAGAGTGATACGTTCCATAGCGCTGGTGAAGTGACACCTTCAACGTACTGGGTCCCCACAGACACAAACAAAGTGTTTAGCCATCTCGAAGACTTAGAGACTGCACGAGACTATCTTGCTGGTCTCACAAGGCTCAATTACGATCTACATGACGATATTGATGGACGTGTCACAAACTTTATCAACCAGATGCCAGAAGATGAGTTATGTATGACAGTTGAGAACTGGATCCAGCACATTGCCAAACAGGGAAAAGAGCACCTGGTAAAGGTATGCTAGGAAATGATTGACGACTTCGATGAAGAGTATGCACGAGCATTAGAGAAACTACAGAGTTTACCTACGCAAAGCTAATCCGAATGCATAAATATACTGAGGTTATGACTGTAGAAAGTTCCTGATAAATCAAGTACCTACTGCTTGAAGGTTCCGGCCCAATGATGGGAAGTTTTTAATCGCCAGGACTGATATCAATCGCATAGTATCAACGCGTCATTTCATTCCTCGAACACTGTTGCCTGGGCTGGTGAGAACATTGGCATGGTCTCAAGGGCGGTTCTCATGTACTCATAGACGGTGAATGTAACAGCCTGGCCAGGTGCGACTCTCATCACACGTGGGGTAATACCTTTGTATAACGCAGCGAAGCCTTCTTCCTTGATGAGCTCCTTTGAAATTCTTAGGATTCTCTGGGCGCTGGACTGCTTGACCAAAGCAGGATCAGCTGTGTTGCTCTTAGTCTCTCTTTGCAAACGCGTCTTGATTGTATCAAGTGGAGCGTTGGAGAATGGTCCAATTGCTCCAGAGACGAGCCCAATGCATGAGGTCTGCCAGGCTGGAATGATACCATTATTACCATTTTTTGTGTGGTGGTCCTGGAGATATTCCTTGAGCTTGGAGTACACAGTGAAGTTTGCACCTTGGTTGGTGGCTTGTCTTGCTGCAGTCAATGAAACACCTCTGTACAATGTGGCAATACCTTCCTCGGTAACGATGCGGTAGATTGCATGGCCAGCGTTACGGTATCTTGGTGTGGAAAGTGGGTCTGACATCGAATGCTTTTGAGCCTGCAATCTGATCTTCACCACCTCCATTGGGTTAACAACTGCACAAGCTTCAGTGATTCCCGCACCTACACCAGCGATAAATGTAGATGATGTGTTGATCGATCCATCAGGGTTCTTGAGCAAGCCACGGTAGAACTCATACGACGAGAATCTGATGGCCATCTTTGGGATGATACCAATGACAACGGCACCAATACCCTTGTAGAGACCCGTCACACCTTCCTTTCTGGCAATCTGAACACCAGTAGTTATGAATCCCGGGTTCTTTGCCACACCAGCTCTTTTGTGTAATTGCATGCGCACTTTGATGGTATCCAAGGGATGACAGCATAGCGCCTCAAACAAGCCTGCTGTACCACCAGCAATCAAATTGACGGCGGTTGAAGTGGGTTTCTTATTCTGAGAGGACATGTCTGCAATGACTTTTGATTTCGTGCTTTTATATTCGTTAGCCGCCGAGTGTGCGTTGATGTGTACAGGCGCTGAGAAAGGAACGATTTCAGCGCTAGCGGTGAATGGTATTTGAAGGCCTTTCACAGTAGTGACGAGATGGTCTGAACTATAACCTTACGAGGTCTAATTTACTGTAGCCGCTCTATGGAAAAGGGAAATTTAGAGGTTTATAAGTATCCACGTCAGGGGTGAAAGCTATCTCGGGCCCGCGGGTAAGTGTTGATGATAAAGCCCACGGGTCAATGGGAGCTGCCAGGCGATGCGATCGGGCGTGGCCGGTTCCAAAATGCGGGGCAAGCGCAATTGTAGCGCGTTATCGGTGGACCCCGGCACATCTCAGTGCCCGAGTTTATGTTGGCGGTCCCGGAGTTTGGTGGCTAAGATACGGGTAACGTTAAGGGAGTATCGATCAAGTTGCCTTACTGCGAGACATGTAGCTGGCATCCAAACGACTGTTCGTCAATGATGGCGTTTTTCCATCCCAGGCTTCATCATGGTGATCCGTATCTTGAGAGTGCATTTGTCCCAGACCCACCATCGACTCGCTCCTCGCTCCTCGCACCAGCGGCACAGCTACTCAAACCATCGCCGACAAGTTTACCCTGGTAGTCCGATGTTCCGGATGATGAGTGATCGCTGTGCTTCGTTAGAGAATAAGATCGCCTCCGAGTCGATGACACGCAAATTGAGGCTCACGCGCCAGTGTCAGGTAGATTAAGGTCGAACGGAACTTTCCAATAAGTGCAAATCTGATGTCGCGCGGAGAAGCATTTTGTTTTCAGCCCTTGTCACGTGCCTGCTATTAGGGTATCATCCGAAGGAAAAATACCCGAACACCTGAATTTGCGTGTGAATCCCTTTCGCGACTCTGAAATTTAGCGCTGAGTGGCCACACACCCAAGCAACTTCTAGTAATTGGCATTCGCGAACTTGGTACGCGCACTATATGGGAGGAAATTCGCTGTGTAGACCGGCACTGTGGGCTAGGGGGCAGGATGGGTTGGTCGAGCGCGGTGAAAACATTTCAGCGTCCCTCTCACTCAACACCAACTAAGGACTCTTGGAGGAAGGACTACGCACAACTAAGACACTTAAAATGTATGTGGAGCTACGGAATCAATGAGGAATTAAGGAACATGTCATCGAGCACTATATTATCTGCCCTGGGATGAGCAGAAGGAACCAGTTATTGGAGAAGTCCGAGGAACCGAAGAGCCAAAGAGGAGCGCATCTCCAGCTACATTGAACCTCTTGCACTAAATTAGGCGAACAAGGCAGGGATCTCATACAAATGAAACACCATTCATTGAGCAGAGTGATGCAGTACCTTTACTTGGTTGGGCTTACGGAGACATAGTCTGTTCGAAATCACCAAGACATACACCTTCCATGACCTAGGTACTGGGACTACAGAAGTATCTTCGTCGACACACAGAAAGTCAAGTTCATTGCTCTATCTAACGGTGTCTCCTCCTTCTGGATTACAATCTCGTGCAAACCCCCCGATGTGATATATTCCTTAGTCGATCATTTGATTACATTTCCTCAAAAGCATCTACTAACAATCTCTCAACAGGACTAAGAGAACTAAAAAAGTTGGTATCACTGGTAAGTTCGGTGTCCGTTACGGTTCCTCCTTGCGTCGTCAGACAAAGAAGTTGGAGATCCAGCAGCACGCTCGTTACGACTGCTCCTTCTGTGGTAAGAAGTCTGTTAAGAGAGAGGCCACTGGTATCTGGAACTGTCACTCCTGCCGCAAGACCGTTGCCGGTGGTGCTTACACTGTCTCCACCGCTGCCGCTGCTACCGTCAGATCTACCATCAGACGTTTGAGAGAGTTGGCTGAGGCTTAAACTTGGGGTTTGTGGTTTGTATAAAAGCGTTTCATGAACATGGTTTGATAAAAGTAAATCTGAGTGTAGTCTTGTCTATGTGGTTGTATCAGGGCTAGATGGAATTCTAGTGTCACTCTACTTTATCTGTTCGGTGCTTTACAATTAAAAGCGTCCAAGTCGAGCATGGGTCCTGACACCTAGTTACAACTGACGCTTGCCGGGGCAACTATATACAAAACAGCATAATCATTGTTCAGCTGTCAACATTTATTCTATTAGTCCAGGCATTGATCTTAGCACTTTAGCCCAAGCCAGAAATAGTACACATCACATTCAATAAGGGTTATTGTATTGTGTCTGCATTTCTATAAACCCAACTTTCAGGTAGCGAACATTCACCTATATGAACCAACTAGCGGCAGCTATGACTTGATCAAAGACTAATGTGGCCTCTTCGTTGCTTAAAGTCCTTCTTACCTTCGGATATCCCCATCACTGCAGGAAACCAGGTCAAGTGTTGCACTCTTTGCACCAGCGAGTCGTGTGGTCTTAGGACTTGATTGTGGACACGGGGCTGCAAAGCTACCGCAAAGCTACAGCATTCACACAAAATTTCCCTTCACAGAACTCTCACGTTTTGTTGTCCCAAATCTTCATGTATACTCCAGTGTGGAATTTAAATCCTGTCATGAAGTCGTTTTGGGGGTGTTTTACAAAGTGATTTGTTGTAAACTACCGAGAATTGATGACTGATTTATAGTCTTATCATCTTGGTGAATTGTTTCAGAACACTCAATTTGAGCACTGAACAAAAGCTTCCAGGCTGGCTAGCAAACATGTAGTGTCATGCTGCTTGATTATACCGCAAACTCACGACTTTGAAACTGGCTCTATGACTGATGTGCACTGCCGTGAATCAAGGTTTAGCTCGTACTTGCAGCGCGGTCCTGATTATGACGGCTTGGATGATCTTCCAATCAAGTTTGCTATCGTCAGTTGTGTACTTTTGATCATTAGCACAACTGGCCAATGGCCCGAGTTGTATGTGCCTTTTTCGCTTCAGTTGATTGTAAGACTGGCGATATAACCTTAGAGAACAGTTCCGTATGATACTCCCTTTAAATTGTTTTCCGACCATGTGTGGTTCAAATAATCACAATCACATACTTGAAAATGAGCATCTATGACACTACCGGACACCGATCATCCGTCTTCCCCTCAGATCCAGCCACTGGATTTATTGGATGTATTTCACGGCTCATCATTCAAACTCTTCAGAAGCATAAGATACGTAACCGGGTTGAGTAATATATTGCGTTAACCTGCCGATATTTGCATATGAGCGCAGCTCACGCCTCGCTCAATGTGCGATATAAAAACCTGCATACCGCCTCGTTAAAGTACAAACGCTGTGTGACTACTTTCACTTTAACTTCTTGACACTGCGGAGCGTGCCTGAAACTCAATTTCTTGTGACGGACCACCTTGGAGTATGAGGAGGTTTTGGGAGGTATATGCCCTTGATACTGCTGAAATCGATACATTAAACCCAAGAAACAGTAATACTCACGGAGGGCCGAATGACATACAGCTCAATTGCGTTCATATTTTGTGGTTTATCCCCATAGCCAGATTTATTAATATTTAACAATTTTATACCATTCTACAGCAAAACAACTGTGGTCAGGGGCTTAGCTATATGCATCTGACATATATTGCATGTTAACCGGGGGTTCGTATTAGCCAAAGCTTACGCCAAACTAGCGGAATAAGATATCGTAATTACAGTGTGGTGTACTGGATATGACAGTTCAACCGTCAAGGATCAGATTTTGAAGCCCATCGAAATGGAGTTTCAGCGACTAGACACACAACCTTTGTGAGGAAGCCTTATCACTCACAAATTGCGATGATGACTAAATCTCAATAGCTTAAATGAAACTGCCATGCATATTAGTTATTCAGTCTTGAGTTTCGGTCAGGTTTCGGAGACGCATCATGTTAATGTAACATGCAATGATTCACTGCGTGGGCATGATTTGCGGGGAGACGCATAGCTTACCCTAGTATTTGAAATGATAGATGGCTCATAATATCTGAGGTACGTAACAGAAATTCATTATTGTTCATCTTTTAGCCCTTTCATCTGATTGATTGCTAATTTTCACAAGTTGCTGTACATACTCGTCTATCGCCACCACTTAATCTGAGTGTATGCCCTTTGATGAGGGAAAATTAAAAATAACAATGCTTCATAAAAACGAAATAAGTGATCCAAAAGGTGTTTCTGGGGGTACGACAACACACCGTATAGCCCACGGTTCGCTTTGCCTTATCTATCATGCGATTTCTTTATACGTCAGCTTACGGCTGTCTTCCTGCAGAATATGGAATGGCCACTATCTTCATCACAATCACACAAGGACTTTGCTTTTTGCACGACGTTGCATACTCTTTCGTGAGTGTGGCTTGATCGTGGCATAAATAATGAGCTGTTCTCGCTGCTACTCTTGTTCACGCCATCAAACACCCCTGGAACACAGCCAACACCAATTCTACACAAACCGCTCAACTCAGCTCCCCACGTTTAAACTTTGTTACTTTTGCTGGGAACAGATGACTCTGATTGGAAGCTCTTTCGGAATTGACTTCACCGATAGGGAGTCAGGTGAACAGATGGCATTAGCCGCTGAAGGTGAGTCTTTCAAGTAATTGCCATTACAATAAGTCCCTGACTAACACAGATTAAGCACCAAAACTTCCATTTGATGCTGACGAGTACCTTGTTCTCGAGTTGAATGAAGCGTTCATACATCCTTCTGCAGACTTCGTCAACGACTACGTCTTCGAACCAGACTTCCTGGAAGCATCCCTTAACGATCTCTCAGAGCCAGAACATCTGAGTTCCGAGATTTCAAACTTATTCGATGGCTTAGCAGACGCTCTGAAATGTGGGTCTTCTATACGCTCGACAACAGCGCTCATTGAACAGTTTCAAGTGGACCATTGCGAAGCAGCCTCTCCTGTGGATGATAGCCACAACATCCAATACGCTACACGTGCCACAGATCGTTATGAGCATCATTACTCCACAATTGCTGTCCCGAATCGTGAATATGAGTGTGGAGACCCCGGGCTACCAAACTTTCAACTCGGTACCCCAGGGTGCTCGGATTACACCTCCTACACTCCCAGAAATGCCACAGGTAAGATATTGCACTTCAAATCGTTTCATCGCTGTCTCCATGAGATGGTACATTCGACAACACTCCTGTTAAATTGCTTTGATCTGAGGTGATACCCATCCTAAGTTCCGCTGTCTCTCCAACAAGCGTTATTACAGTGGATTTATACCTTCAGATACCCAGAAGTCCGCTTTGTCACGTCGAACACTATGAGATTGTGATACCCCAAAATCCGTTTCAGCATATCAACAACGCGGAGATGATGATACCCTTCATATGCACCGGCAGATAGACTTGCCCCCAGTTGTTTTGTGGAATGATCTCCCGAACAACACTTTATGTGAGTAGTTGAGACTTCAACAATATCCCAATCGATGATACCCTAGCCTACAGATGTTGATTATCTTCGGCCATACTGTTGTGAATATTCCCTCTCTCCAAATCATCAGTTTCTCTGTACCAACTTTTGATATTGGCTTCAATTTGAGCAGCTCGCTGCTTCTACTACCCACTGCCTCAGGTCGAGATACCGATATCTCATAACAATATCTGAGGATGAGAGTTTTATCGATGGACCTTTTTCTGCCGTTTTGGAGATTATTTTACTTCTAGACGCCCGTTTACTAACATTTACGTTAAAGCTCTATCCTACTTAATTCAGGACCCCCTGCTTTTTGAGTTCTCCGATATTCTTGACACAGGCACTGCCCATCGAGCTCCCATGTCTCAAACGCACACGTCATCTTCGAACACAAGTAAAGTCAACCACTGTGCAGTCGTCCATGACAGAATGCACAACCATTCGAAAAGAACTTGCTGCGAAATAGACAGTCTGACTCGTCCATCTGAGGAGCTGAAAAGACACAACTCATGTGACCTGGACACATCGTTGGGTATCCGATACGCAACAAGAGAGCTGCTAACAAAAAGCATGAGAAGTTATCACAATGAAGTTGAAGATGATGAGGCTACACAGTCAGAAGACGAGTGCATCTAGGAAGAGCTGTCGCGTGTATCCTGTGCAGAAGCTCGTGGGGTACTGGAGTCCAGACTCGCAAGTCACTCTCAATGGCAATCGAAGGTACACTTTGCCAACTCCCTAACCTTGAAGCTCATGATGATTCCACAAGACCTTGAGGAGAGGCTGGCCGATTTGGAATATAAAAGAGAGGTTACTTCTAAGACAGTGGTAGTTGAGAGCCTCAAATTGATAGAGAAGAGACTCATTTGATCTGTGTGTGGCTAATTGTTCATCTGTTTATTTGCTCGCAATGTACCCCCGAATTTTTACTGGTCTCGTTGTATACAATTGTTCACTATTTAACAACAGATATAACCACCGTTTGAAATATTCTTCATGTCGAAAATGTGGCCACATTCGGATTTGTACTGTCGCTCTTTCTAACTTATAATTCTTCGAAGAGCTTCAATGTCGTTAGTTCTACTTGCACGAGCGATCACTGAGCCGGTCAACGACGAGAAAGTCAAGCATTGATCTTGGTTATGAAAAGGGACAGATTGCAAAATGTCAGTCCCTGGTGTAAGCTTTGAAGCGAACAAGTATTGGCCAGTGTTGTGTTAAGACTGCATTGTTGGTATCGCCTCAATGGTGGCGTATTGGGTGCTCGCATAAGATGGTGCGTCTATGTGCATTGACAAGATGCCACTTTATGCATCAACTCCACGTCACGCCGCCATACTCTCGCAGTTTTGTCTGGTATTTTTTTTAGATAGATCAGACTCATTATCATTTGATTGGCCAGTTTACTGATGCAGATGCTATTTCAGTTGGCTCCTAGCTTCGGAATCCGAAAACGTCATGGCCTGAAGTGATTGCGACCCCTGGCTCCAAGTCTTTATGAAGACATACTGCTGGTAGTACAACCAAGTACAAGCCCCTCTCCCCAAAGCATATTTGATTATGAAATAGCAAGCTGTGCGTCTTTAAGTAACGGAGGACGCAGTGGGCCCGATAAATAAGGTGATGTTGATAGACACAAAAGCAGCACCAATCAATCAATGTACGCAAAATTATGTATGCGTACCAAGTGATGTATTGTTGATACGCACATGTAAGGCAGAAGGTGTAACATAGTTGAGATATCGATCGTTTCGTTGTGTGTGACTTTTTTTGGAAGTGCCAACCCTTGGTCGGTGCTGAAAAGTAGTGTGTATTGGCTTTTGAAATTACGACTTGCCGGGGACCAGAAGTTGTAGACATACTCAAGACTCTACTAACCCCCTTTACTAGCTTACTAAGATAATAATCTGAAAGTACATGAGATTGGATTGTTTTGAGTCATGTCGAAGCACAAGAGCTATAGAAAAGTTAACTGAACGCATCTCAAACACGTGATCTAATTGCGGTCGTAAGAAGTGAAGGAGGTTGATGTAGCTATGAAGGAACCAGCTCAGGAAGTAAAATGGTACTATGAGCATCGTCATGACTCATGACTCATCTCTCAACCCAAGTACATTTGATAGATGGGGCTTGCTGTCAGTAATCTTTTGTACGTCAGTAGTTTGTGTCACCCTTTTTATGAACCTTGGTGTTGTCCAATCTTTGTTGCCACCACTTGCTCTGGCTTTACCATGAAGACTGTGGTAGCTGCTCCGGGTTCTTCTCTTCATCGCCTTTGGTTTGAAGTCTTGCTTACAGATGGAAATTGGGCTTTCCAAAAAGTAACCAACTTGCCTGTTGATAATGTCAGTCTCCACGACGTGTCTTTTGTCGCACTCTGTCTTCTCCATCTTCATCAAAGCACACTGGAAACGATAGTGTCTCAAGGACACTTGGCACTTCACAAAAGCGGTCTTCAGCATTTCCGGCGTCAATGTTCCAAAGAATTCAGAATTAGTTTCCAGTTGTGTGATGTACCACAGCACCATTGACTCTGTGTCATCTGGCTTGTTCTGATACATAAGGAAGTTGAAGTCATCATCGTCACTTGAGGGAGCTGTCCCAACAGTAGAGTCCGTAGGAGACTCAAAACCGGATCTCAACGCAAATTTAATCTCTGGAGTAGACTCTAAACTGGAGTTCTGATCATGGGGTTCCCTGCTGCCCAAGAATCGAGGGATAGAAATAGGAGGAGGACTCCTTTCGTTCACTCTCATGATACGGTCACTTGGGGTTGATGGGCGGGAAATTGTGGACATTGGATCTGCGTTGGATATGATAATAAGCTTGATAATGGTTGTGCCTTAATTTAGCAAGATTGTGTGTTTTGATTCTGAGGTAAGCTTGTAGCTATAGTGAGCTGGAGAGGCTATCGATGTTTCGGTTGATGCAGCTCAATCCGTTCGGATCTACCGAGTGACAGCTGTCAAATTTGAAGGGCGGTATCTGTGGTAACTGGCAGGTGTTCTTTCTTATATGGTTCAAGAAATGGGGGGTTTGATGTGAAGGATTGTGGAGAGATGCGACGAGTGTGCGTACATTGCACCAGTACATGCTACAAAGTTGTGATAGCGTTGGCATGGCGATCAGGCTACGTGCATCTGAACAACCCTGCCTCGCTGCGAGCCAAATCTCAGAAGTTGATGATATGGAGGCTGGTGTAATATTCAGTTGTAAATTTCACCTACTTGTGTATAGGTGAGTTGTATAAGTTGTTGATTTACTAATGATCCAAACCAGAACAAGTAAGATGTGTGGAGTAGACAGGACAGGTGCTCTGGTCAATTCAAGATCTTTTTTAGCTGTTGTCCAAGAAATGAGGATTGAGGATAGATAGGTCACTTCTCTGGTACTCTCCCATGATATGGTGGCTTGGGGCTTGGACGCGCGAGTAATTAGATATTGGATCTGCGTAGGATTTCTTGAAGTTGTCAATGGTTCTCTTTCAATGTAGCAGGGGTGGTTGTTCTGTTGCTGATGTAATCCGGTAGCTATAGTGAGCTACCAAAGCCATCGCTGTATGGCTGATGCAACCCACTCCATTGTAATTTATGTGGCAGCTGTCAACTTTGAAAGGCGCTATCTCTGTTAATTGGTGGATGTTCTCACTTACATGGTTCAACTTGTGGGGAACTCGATAGATGACAACAATCGAGGCTAGATGCAGTGATTACGGGTACATCGTACGGCTACAAGCTACAAGTCGTAATAGCGTTGGCGTGGTGATCAGGCAACGTGCGTCTTAGGCATGATCCCTCGCTGTGGGCCAACTCTCTAAAGTTTTTTCATGCAGGCTCAACTCCCAGCTATACCGCAGAGCCCTGTTGACTAGACCATCATTCATATTATCTAGTGTGTAGTGTTATGCTGTGTACAGTGCCGTTCGATAATTGTGCTTGATTGTCACATTGGTTACGTTCTAATGAGCTGAAGCTCGTACATTGACTTAAAGGAGTGCTTGTTGCGTATCTTAGCAGCAAATATACGTACCAGAACTTACTTTGGCGCTCTGAGGTTGGCTTCCAGCCAAGGATCAGCGTCCCAGGAGTTGAACAATCTTATGTGCTAGCTAGGAAATAGGGGCTGCGTACGCTCAAACTAGTTCGCAAAACTTTACTTTAAACGTGGGTCTCCATGTTAGGCGGGTCAAAGCTTTAGAACTCTTCTTGGCTACTTCTATGCCTCCAATGGTACTTTAAATTCGTATCAATTTGTAAGCTGGGTGTTACATGCTGCTGCGACAAATCATGTCTTTATCGAATAGTTTGACTTATTAATACGCAAAACAAGATGTACTTTGCTAATCATCGAATATGCGACAAGTATTGGTTTGTCTCTGAACCCACCTAGAATGCCGATGTTCCTCGTGAATCTCGTGAGTTGTGCAGCTGGCCTCCCACTGTAAATCAGGAGACTTCACTGACTCGCCAAACCAGTCGTATGCTCCCAATATTCCTGTACAGTAAATATTATTTTGCGTACATCCTAAATATGGACCACATCCCAAGACAGGAACAGCCATTGTATCTTAAACACCCCTCCGGTCAAGGACAATTCAATTACAATATACTAGCCTCACATGAACCCTCCAGCCCCAGCCAAGCCAGTTCACGAAACGATCTCCGGAAACTCACTAGCATTGTCAGGTGAGCATATCAAACTGTCACATACCCCTACAAGCTGTTCCATAATGATATACACACAATCCGAAACTGTGCTCATGACTTGAAGTTGATTATCTTGATGTCAGGTTTAGTGATAAGGGCGGCGCGTACACATGCCCCGTGTGCGTCGCGCGAGCACAAAACCCGCACAAAGCCCGTAGCGACGACCCTCCCGGACATCCGTAATACATCAGAACATTCAAATACATCCAAACACCACAATATAGTCATATTCGCACCATGAGTGCACATATGTAACATAGTTGAACTACTAACATTATGGTGAATCAAGCAGCGCAGTTCAGCTGACGACAAAACTGTCTGAGAATTATGGCCCTCGAATTAGTGTATTCAAAAATTCAATCCACTATCATTTGAATATAATTAGAATTGATTATACGTTTCCTTAAAAGACTCGACTTCTGTTTTTGTACCGAGTTAGAGAAGTTTAATAAATGAAGTATGATATAAACGCGTTGTTGAAACAGTTAATAAAGGCGTGTACTGTATATATATTGAGCCAAATGTATATGATAAACATATAGATTTGTAGGACTAAGCCCCAGACGTCTTTTACATAGCGCAGCCAGTGGTCCAAGACAGCTGAGCTATGGCAAGGGTCATTCTGTTAAATCTTCATGAGGCGGAACAGTACGGTTTCTTGATTCCATATAAGAAATCTTCCTAGTCAAATATTAACACGACGTATGAATGCTTGATAAACATAATGAACGCATAATACATGTTTATCATGCTTAGTTACCCATGACATCATACTGGATATGATAGTGTCCATGAAGTCTTTAGTTTTGGACTACATGTTGTGAAACGATGGTGGTGTTTTAAAGTGTAGCAATGTAATGAGATGCTAAGGAGGTCACATACGTGCAGATCTGGCTGACACACGGGGGATGGTAAACGTGTCCGTCGATGACATCTTGGAGACTTTAACAGGCAGCCCAACTGACAAGGACTCTTTGATGGCCTCAATTGCCAGCATAACTCTGATGCCATCATCTGCTGTGCATGAAGGTTCCTCCTTGCCAATAATGACGTGGGCAAAGTGCTATATCTGGAAGGCAAACGGAACGCCGTCGACATCATCTTTCAGGGTCTCCTTGGTCAACAATTTCCACCAACCGGGGCTTTCCACACCGTCCTAGTGATGTAATCTGAGATCTGGAACAGAAAGTGTTGCCTTGGTACCGTAGAACCTGTAAAACACACCATCTGTTGCTTCCTGTACTTTGGGGATGATTGGGTTCTCACCCGTACCCATCTCAAAGTTCTATGGTGCCACAACATTGTCACATGCGATCATTGTACCCTTGGTCCCACTTTTAAATGTCAGGGTCAATGCAACACCCTCTTCGACACCATCTTCCTGATCAGCTTCCCCGGCACGTCTAGTTCTCATCAGTTCAGTAGCATATACCTCCTCCAAGGGCCCCAGGAAGTATTGCAGTAAGTCCAGATCATGAACCACGTTGATTTGTATAACTCCTCCTCCTTGACTTCCTTTATTCCTCCATTCTGTTTCCCCGAAGTACTCATCACACTTTTTCAAGCACCAGGTAGCATCAAACGCTACCACCTGACCTAGACGGTGCATGTTTCTCTTGGTGGCCAACACGTATGGGTTAAACCTTCTGTGATGCCCGACTAGGAGCTTCAACCCACGGCTCTCGGCTATCCTCTTCAAGTCCTTTGCGTCTTCAATGTTAGAACACATCGGCTTCTCGACCAAGACGCTGACTCCATGTTCCAAAAGCGACTTGGAGACCGCGTAGTGTGTGTGGTTGGGTGTGCAGACGATGGCGCCATCTGGCAGCTTATCTCTTCTTGCGTTGATGCATTCCTCGATGGACTTGAACACCTGTGTATTGCGGAACCGCTCCTGTGCTTGAATGCGACGCTCCGGATTAGGCGATGCCTCAATGATTGCGTACAGGTTCGTCAAAGGGCATTCCTCAACAGCTTGTGCGTGTCGAGGTCCTATGCCACCGTAGCCGACAACGATGATGTCAAGTTTCGACTGCATATTGCGCGTATGTCGAGATGAAGTGTCTCTGGAGGCAGTTGACGTGGTCATAGTGGAGGCAGACACTCTCCCACGATAAATCCACTACCTGCCATGATCGACATCTGGGGTGAAAAATTATACACATACACAAGATGACTCAAGCACCCGGCCGGTTGTGCCCGAGGGCCGAGACTCGAAGCTCCCCTGCGCATCGAGGGTTTTGCCCCGCAAAAAGAAATGAGGGAAAAGCGCGCAAAGACATCCGTACACCACATGGCCTTCGCTGGCCAGCACAATGGTTACTGGCTTTAGAAACCACGGGCCTGAGCGAGCAGTTCCGCTGATGGTGCACGAGTGGAAGGGCCAGATTAGTATATGTGCTTTGGAGTGCAAGGCTGTGGCTTCTCCGCATGGCCGGCTGCGCCGACGTTGATAGTAGACTGACGGTCGGGTAACCCCATCCACAGTCCTTGTATTGAGGACACTTGGTGTTTTCCCTGCCGGGCCGTACGCCAACCTAAATGCAAACAAAGACCAGCAAACCGATTGCAAAGGCCTAGTAATATCTCAGGGCAGTGTCCTAAGTATGTAATTGGATGCCATGGCGGTGAAATTGTATGCGTTCGTCTGACGCGTGGGAAGGGGTCCTCGTTCCCACAAGTGACGTCATAGATAGCTCTTCGCTGCCAATGTAACCTCTGCTCTCTCAAGAAAAACACAGGCGGTCCAGCAGCAATTGACCGCGGACAGATCCAGGACTGGCGAGAGCGTTAAGAGTCACGGAATCACAGGTCTCCGATCTGTCTTGTTAAGGTTGCCTCGTGAACGTGTCCTGGAGCAAATCTCAGCATATCATCTGCCGAAACGGTCCCGCCATTCCGCAAAGGTATCACGTTTCCACGTCATTATCCGAATCAACACAACACACGCAAGGGACAGAGCTCGTACAGCAACCAGCTCAGTGGTTGCCTATTGAATTTGCACACGCCAGGAGCTCACCATACGATGCCTGCCACGGAAATCATACAGGCACTCGACGATCCTTCACAGTTCGCTGCTCTGTGGCGGTCCAAGGACCCAGAGGAGCTTCGTCTCGCCATATTGGAGCACACCAAGGAGCAAGACGATGTCATCAAAGATCTCAAAGACTCCAAGAGGCCGTTCCAGGTCGCCCTGAAGGAGATCAGCGACGTCCTCGTTGCTCTGTCACAAGGTGACATAACTAAAACCGTCGGTCTTGACAAGGAAAGGGACGACCCGGAGATCTACACTGTGAAAACGGTCATCAACTCGCTGGTCAGCCAGATTCAGTGCTTTGTTGATGAAGTCTCGCAGATTGCTACCGAGGTGGCCCACGGTGAATTGGGTGGACAGGTTAAAATTACAAATGCACAGGGCTGCTGGAAAGTCCTGAGTGACAATTTGAACGTGATGGCTCTCAACCTTACCAACCAGGTGAGAGAAATCGTGGAAGTTGTCAGAGGGGTTGCTAATGGTGACTTATCGCTCAAGATTAACGTTCATGCACAGGGGGAGATTCTCGAGCTGCAAAACATTATTAACACTATGGTTGGCCAACTGAAAACATTTGCATTTGAGGTTACAAGGGTCTCAAGAGAAACCGGTGTTGAAGGACAATTGGGCGGGCAAGCTGTGGTGATAGGAGTGGAAGGTATCTGGAAGGAGCTCACCGATAACGTCAATGCCATGGCTACGAATTTGACCAACCAAGTTAGAAATATTGCAAACGTGACTACTGCTGTGGCTAGAGGTGACCTATCCAAGAAAGTCACCGCTGATTGTAAAGGTGAGATTTTGGAATTGAAAGTTACCATTAATCAAATGGTGGACTCCCTCCAGACGTTTGCATTGGAAGTTACCAGTCTGGCCACTGATGTTGGTATAAAGGGTATTCTTGGTGGACAGGCTGTTGTGAATGGTGTCGAAGGTGCATGGAAGGACTTGACCGATAACGTCAACGCCATGGCCACGAACTTGACCAATCAGGTGAGATCCATTGCACATGTTACAACAGCAGTGGCGCATGGTGACCTCTCCCAGAAAATTGATGTCGTTGCACAGGGTGAGATTTTAGAGTTGAAGAGCACAATCAACAAGATGGTGGACTCGTTGCAGGTATTTGTGTCTGAAGTCACCAGAGTCGCCAAAGATGTCGGTGTTGAGGGTAAGCTTGGTGTTCAGGCTCAAGTTTCCGATGTTGACGGCCTTTGGAAAGAGATTATCGCCAATGTTAATGTTATGGCTGCTAATCTGACATCCCAGGTGCGTGCCTTTGCTCAAATTACTGCTGCTGCCACAGATGGTGACTTCACCAAGTTCATTACTGTTGAAGCCTCCGGTGAAATGGACACACTCAAGACCAAGATCAACCAGATGGTGTATAACCTTAGAGAGTCTATCAAGAGAAACACAGCTGCAAGAGAAGCAGCAGAGCTGGCAAATAGGGCAAAATCAGAGTTCCTTGGGATCTTTTCCCACGAACTGAGAACACCTTTCAATGGTATCCTGAACTACACGCAGCTCACGTTGGATACGGAGCTCACCCAGTACCAAAGAGAAATGCTATCCACCGTTCACAACTTGGCAAACTCCTTACTCACTATCATTGATGATATCCTTGATATTTCCAAGATCGAGGCCAATAGAATGACAATCGAGCAAGTGGAGTTTACACTAAGAGGAACTGTTTTTGATGCTTTGAAGTCGCTGGCAGTGAAGTCTATTGAGAAGCCACTTGATTTGATCTACCAAGCCGATGCCTCATTCCCAGACTATTTGATTGGTGACTCTTTCAGATTGAGACAGGTGATTCTCAACCTTGTTGGTAATGCCATCAAGTTCACATCAAAGGGACATGTGAAGTTGAGTGTCAAGAAGGCTACTGGTTCACTCGAGAAGCAAATCAGAGATACCATCGCCAATGGAGCTTACGTCACTGGTAATGACTCGTCTACTATTGTTGAATCTAACAAGGCACCGGACGAAGACGTCTTGGTTCTGGAATTCTGTGTATCTGATACAGGTATTGGTATCAAGAAGGACAAACTCGATTTGATCTTTGAAAATTTCACGCAAGCGGATGGATCAACAACTAGGAAGTTTGGTGGCACAGGGTTGGGTCTTTCCATCTCGAAGAGACTCATTCATCTGATGGGTGGTGAAATCTGGGTCACGTCTGTTTATGGAGAAGGATCAAGGTTCTATTTCACAATTGCTGTCAAGCCAGTTCAGGAGGCGTTCACCAACAAATCAGATGCTCTGTTAACATTCAACCTACACCAGATCCTAGTGATTTCAACGGAGCACACTGACGAGGCACTTCAAGGACTTGAGAAGCAGTTGAAGGATTTGAACCTCAGACCTACAGTGGCAAGAAGCATCGATGAGGCCCATATACAAGAGCCCTCAAAGTATGACGTGATCATCATCGACTCACTTGATACTGGAAACAGGCTACGCCTTCTTCCAGAGATTAAGTACATCCCATTCGTGTTGTTGCACCCACAGATCCCGAACTTGAATATGAGAGACTGCCTCGACCTTGGCATCCAGTCATATGGCAATACACCATGTTCGACAATGGACCTGGCTGGGTACTTGAAGCCTGCTTTAGAATCGAGAGTGGTCCCAGGAGAAGATGATGAGTCCCAATCCTACAACATCTTGCTCGCTGAGGATTCATTGGTGAACCAGAAACTTGCAGTGAGAATTTTGAATAAGTACGGGCACGAAGTCACGGTTGCTCAGAATGGCCAAGAGGCACTTGATGAGGTGAAGAAGAAAAGATACGATTGTGTGTTGATGGATGTCCAGATGCCTATCATGGGAGGCTTCGAGTCGACACAGGAGATTCGCAAGTGGGAGAAGGAGATCAATCCGATCGACCCTTATTCTGTGAGAGTGCCAATCATTGCACTGACTGCTCATGCAATGCTCGGTGACAGAGAGAGATGTCTACAGGCACAGATGGACGAGTACATCTCGAAGCCACTTAAACCTAATTTGTTGATTCAGACCATCGCGAAGACCATACACCATGTTAGCAAACTCAAGGAGTTATCGAGCATGAATCCACACAACAAGCACATGGAGAAGGAGGGCAATCAGGTATTCCCATCGCCCTCCGGAGGCACACTATCGGAGGAGAAATAGCAACGATTGAGGAAGCCATACTCCTCGGATGAGATGAAAGCTATTGACATGACACTCGACCTGTCGTCAGCACTGGAAAAGTCACCGCTACTGAACAGACCCGGGCTGTCTAGCTCCAAGACGGAGAGCGCACTGAAAACGCTGAGCACTCTCAACTCACCGATCGATGACACCTTCCTCGAGAGTGTGACCCCGCCTGCTTTTAACGAGGCTTGATGTTTTATGTTCTAGAATACAGCGTCTGCTGACTACTCTCTGTTCTGTAGAAGATGATCCACCTCCCAAAACCTACCCTCAGGGCCGAGAATCTAGCGGAATGCGGATACTTTATCGGGTATCACCTCTCGGGTTGAGGGCACTCGCGAACTCCGCACTGCCGTTGCCATGACGACGCTATCTCAATCTCCGGGACCCGGGGGTTCCATATTTGCTGTCAAAAACGGCTACTGATAAGGCTGAATTACTAGCTAAACGGATCAGAGATGCCCTGTAACGGGACTGATACTGAAGAACGTGTAGTGGCCGTAGGGATGTGCTGCACAGATTCAATGCCCCAGAGCTGATTGTGCAATTGGGACCAGGATGGAAGCCCAAGGAGACCGTGCAATCATACCAATCATGCCATGCTTGGCGAGAGGATTGCAGGAATAGGGGATGGGAGGCTTTGACTGCGTTGAGGTTCACAAACACAATGGAACGTAGCAACCCATTAGGAGTCACAGTAGTTGTGCGTGGTGAGCTGTGTATGTGATGCGCACAGCCCTTACAGCTCACTGGATTTGTGAGTGCCCAACATCGTTGCGGATACGTGACTTGCGGCCCATGGCCTCCTCCAAGGAGAGATAACAGCCCAGCTTATAATCTGGGACGGCTAATCGCGGGAATGACATCACGGATGATGTGACAAAGGGCCCCTGTTCGCCTTATCTGGATTCGCCACTGGGCATCCTATAAAAGGCGTGGAGGTCCCCAAAGATCAACACGTGCACCAACACTAACGAACGGCAAACCCACCACTTCCTTCACATTACAAGTTATATGACAATCCCGCTTCCTCTCAAGATCATCGTCATTGGATATGGTCTTATCGGGCCCCGCCACGCACAGGCAGTTCACAGCTGTCCTTCCACGGAGCTGTGTGCTATTATCGATTCGTCCAAGGACTCCAAGAAGAGAGCAAGGGCACGCACCGAGTATCCGTCAGTCCCAGTGTTCAAGTCCATTGACGACATGATCTCGAAGGGCATCAAGCCTGACGGGGCCATCGTTTGTACTCCTAACCACACTCATTTGCAGGTCACGGAGATGCTTGCTAAACACGGAGTACATGTACTTGTTGAGAAGCCGATCAGTCCAACCGTGGCGGATGCGAAGAGTATCAAGGCCGCTGCTAAGCTGAGTGGTATCAAGCTCATTGTTGGCCACCACAGAAGATTCAACCCATACGTGTTAGCCACAAAGAAGCACTTGCACAGATGCGGTAAGATTGTTGCTGTTGACGGAGTTTGGTGCCTGAAAAAGTCTGATGCATATTTCACTACTGCGCCATGGCGGTATTCTAAGAAGCTTGGTGGCGGTGTAATCAATTTGAACTTGGTCCATGACCTGGACTTGTTGCAGTATCTTCTTGGCCCTATCAAGAGCGTATACGCCACGGAGGTTGAAAAGACCAGAGATGACAATGTCGGAGACGATGCTGTTGTTGAGGGTGCTGTACTGACTATGACATTCCAAAGCGGGACTAGAGGGAGCTTCATCGTTTGTGACAACGTTATATCTCCTTACAACTTCGAAATGGGCACGGGTGAAAACCCCTTGATTCCTAAAACCAACGAGGGAATAGATGGTGTGTTTTATCGATTTTTCGGTACCAAGGGGACTTTGAGTGCACCTGATCTCAGGCTCTTCCATCAGGATGAATCGGAGGAGCCTGGATGGTGGCAGCCGATTGCCAAGGAAATGATGGATGACAACGTTGAAGGTATTCCATTTGCACTCCAGGTCGAGCACTTCGCCAGAGTAATCAAAGGAGAAGAGGAGCCAAGATGCACACCAGAGGACGGAATTGCTGCTATGCTGGCCATTGATGCAGTGGTAAAGTCTTTGGAGACCAATCTTCCTGTTGATGTTGCTGAGTACTGAGATCGGTCAGGACTGGGCCTAGGTGTAAAGAAATGAATAACGATGTTTACAATGACAACAGGTTTGTACAAGTAGGCTCGCTAAGGTACCGCAGCGCTAGTTGCAGTTTCACTACGCAACCATGACTGTTCAAGCAATCCGACACCGTAGAGCGAGTAGTTGCGGGTAGACCCCGAAGATTTTTGTTGTGCTACGTAGCAAAATTGACAAACATACGCAGCGCAGATTGATTTCAAATGATGCTCACTTTGAGACTCGGAGCTGTTGGTGGAAGACCTCACCAACCGCAACAAACGCCCCGACCTCGTAGACCTGAAACAATTGATGTACTCCCGAGCGAGATTCTGCCCAGTGCACACATCCACCAATCATTTGAACAGTCAGAACTTGTGCCACGAGATCCGAGATCTGAACCAGACGCGTAAATTTGGCAATTCAGATCACGCTAAATATCTTGCATGGACGCGTCTGCGCGCCGACGCGTTTTCGCCGTCAGACTTCGGCTCATCATGCGGGGTGTTACATACAAATTCCTGATCTGCGCAATAATTTAGCACCCGAGCCTTTGAGATGCGATGTTGGCGTAGTGATCCAAAATACGTGGATTAGAGGTACAAATTAGGTGAAGTGCCTGCGAGAAATGTCAATAGGAGCTGATGCGCGTAATTAGCAAAGGGGCAGAAGCCTAAAGGGCGTACACTGCTCCGTGGTACTTCGAGCTGTTCCACTACGATAAAGCGGACAGACTCTTCCCAGCGTTCTGGGAGCCATCATTAACTCACATCTCACCTGATCGTGTTTAAATAGTGCCAATTGGGCCACATAAAGTGCCAAACAATGGCTCCCAACAGCCACCACCTCACGCACGCGTGCGCCCAAAACGGCAAATGGCGCTCCAGTAGTGAACCGGCAACCCGTTGGCAGATCCTTCCAGCGTGGGCGTACCAAAACGTAAACAAACGCGACAAAGGCCCCACGCGAAGAGGGGCGCGCGCGCACTCTTACGTACTTCATTTAGCTCCTGCGGGATCGGGACTTCATATAAAGACACAGCACCCACCCACGGTCTGATGGACATCATTGGAGAGAGTTCTATGCACACGATTTGGTTGCTCGTTGCTTGCTTCACAGTTCACCTTCCTAACACCACCAATGTCTCTCATCATGTCCTCCAGACCAAGCCTTCCTACCAAACCTGAGAGACTGCCTTCCATCTCCGACCTCACGGCCACAATGCTGGACGCATCAACAACAGGAACCACCACCACTGTCGACGCAAAGCAAAGCACACTGCCACCTCTCTCAACTCTCTTCACTACCACGGAGCCCTCTTATACCTCGAATGCCGCTTCGACCGGTGCTGTGTCGCCTAGCTCGTCTCCAGCTTCGCCAACTGCATCAACAAGCAGCGCGCCAATGACATCGAGTGATCCTCAATCGCACACTCTTACGAAACCAATCCATGCCACGCCCGTCAGACTCCCATCATTCGACTCACTACAACTGGAGACCGGGCTGAAGCCAACCTTCGCACATTCCAAGTCTTTCAGTGGTGCTATCACCTCGCTGGCATCTCACTCCACGCCACTGCCTCTCACATCACTACCAACGCCTCTTTCACATGTTCCAGTGAAGACACTAACTGCCGAGCACAGCGTACCAGAGCAGGCCTCTGGTGCTGCGCAGGACTCCCCTATTGTTGAGAAGAGATCATTTGCATTCATCTCACACTCTCCTTCTACCTTCCCTACCCACGAGCCATCGATTGACAACGCCCAGTTGGCTCGTCGCAAGAGAAGAAGAACCTCTCCAGGTGAACTCGCCATTCTTCAAGCGGAGTTTGCCAAGGGACAGACACCAAATAGAGCTAGACGCGAGGAGATTGCACAGAGAGTGAACATGACTGAGAAGGCCGTTCAAATCTGGTTTCAGAACAGAAGACAGGCAATGAGACGCCAATCATCAACCGAGAAGGAAGTTCATCATCTCGATCCTGTTTTCATCCCTCAGCAGCAACAAATTCCAGCATATGGCCCTGCTCCATTCAGACAACCACCATTGGTCTTCACTAATACTGCTCAGACATACCCTGTCGCCTCTCAGCCACAGTTGCCAGCTGTGACTGAAAACCGGTCCCCATCTCCTGTTCACCAAGCGACATCACCGGCAAACCAGCCATCCTCTCCAAACTCATCTTCAAACAATATCACACTGAATACCCCATCGCGTCCACCACGCTCGACATCCACCACTGCACCAATGGGATCGACAATGACGTTCCGCCTCACTTCCAACCCATCTACCCCTGGTAAAACAATGACCCCTATCAAGCAGTCCTCTCGCACCAGACAAAAACCAACAATGAGAGTGAATCAGCAGCCTTCATCATCTCCAATTGGCAAGGAGAACCTTTCTCCACAGTCATCTCCATTAAAGAAGATCAAGGCTGAACAAGGAACGCAACTCAAGGCAAGAGTCCCACTGGGGGAGCTGAGTTTCAGAGAGAGTGGGAAGCCAAAAGTTGAGAATGATGCCATTGCCACACTATTGAACATGAGAAGTGGCAAATGACAGAACATTGACGCCTATATATATATATCTATTGATGCTATAATGACACGACGACATGATGTACTATACTCCAACCATTACTTGATAGCTCATAATCACCACAAATGTAAATATGAACACAATTGACGCCTGGTCTTCGGGAGGCATATGGTTAGCAGTTTATTGGGGCTTGTCAAGTTATGTTGAGCATTATCGAGCTTCTATGGTCCACTTCCCACAATGAGCCTGGCCACAGGCTCTGTTGGTGTTGGTGTTTTGTTACTGAGGCACTACATGAAGACTAGCCGTTATTTTCGGCTTTGTAATCATCGCTCTGACGACTATGTACCAATAAATCAGCTCAAAGAGGGTGTCAATCACCTAAAATATCAATCAGATGAAGTTTCACCCATAAAAAGTGTAAATCTAAGGACCTGTTATGGCACACAGCCTGTGGTGCCGTCTCCGATCCCTCGAAATCACGATCGCGAAATGGACAGTGGTCTAGTCCAGGACTCTGTTTACATATGAATTTCACTTTGCTGTCAAGCTTGCAACAATTGAGTGTCCAGTCCATTGAAGGCTTATCATAGTACTTATTTGTAAGGGAACAAACAATGAAATTCTCCATTGGCCTTGCTGCTCTTGCATCAGTTGCCTGTGCAGAAATTTTCCCTCTTAACTCGAAGCTCAAACCACCAGTCGTCTCTCCTTACCAACTTGGAGACGAGCTCGAACTGGAGTGCATCCAGCGTCAGATTGATAACGGTGAACATAAATTTGATGCCGATAACAATATTATCTATGGACCGTTCCCTACTTGTACAGAGACTGGAAAGCCATTCGCCCTGAAGTATGGTGTCTCTGAGGATGTCAACTGTACGATCGTACTTGAAGATGAGATTTATCACTTGTTCCAGCTTTACATCCACGAAGACGCTCCATTCTCTTGCAGAGTTCCCTACTCAAAGACTTACAAGGATGGATACATCCCTCTTACGTTGAACTTCAGAGGTCACTTGGAGTCAAGTCATCTCGACATCGACACAACAATGAACG
Source organism: Petasospora euphorbiae (assembly GCA_030567115.1). Taxonomy (NCBI): domain Eukaryota; kingdom Fungi; phylum Ascomycota; class Saccharomycetes; order Phaffomycetales; family Wickerhamomycetaceae; genus Petasospora; species Petasospora euphorbiae. The sequence continues at coordinate 71,689 of JAJLRQ010000003.1, forward strand.
TCATCGCTCACAAGAAGTCGGACGGCTCAGTCATCACCACCATTGGATACGCCAGTGGTGACCAAACAACAAGATATGTCATCGGCGAAAAGATGCCTATCCAATTCAGTGTCAACTGGATTGACGAGTACCATAGGGGTGATGAATCGTGGCACTTCAAACTGAGCACGGGATTTAGCTTCTCCTTCGTTTGGATGGTGACACTCATTGGCTTTATTGCTGGCGCAACTCTGGCCTACGGTTTCATGTATGGTCGTATGAACAGAAAGCTCATCAAGGATTTGGGTTACAAACCAGGATTCTCTGCTGAGTTGGGACTACAAGATGGTAAGAGGGATTGATGCTATAATGGAGAGTTCTAATCACGATGACGTCATAGTTCATGTAAGAAAGCCTACTTACCACTAATCACAACCAATTCTGCTGTCTGAAGAAATCGTAGATCTTGTTGGCCTTAATTGTGTCAATCTTGAGAAGGTCCTTACAAGTTTTCTTCTTGAGGGCGCCACCAGTGCGCAAACTCTCTCTGAACAGAACTTCCTTGATGGCAATGTAAGGCTTCGGTAGAATTCTCAAGCTCAAACACAACTCCTGCTCGTCAACACTGAGTAGATTGAAGTCCGAGGAGTGTTGGATCTCTAGTGTTGTAAGTGGTTTGGTTCTTTTTACATTGTCACCAGTAACAGTGGCCTGTGTTCTTCGCGTAGGCTGGTGCTGTAAGGAGTTGGCTGTGTGTCTTGAACTGTTATGCGTGCTCAGCCCGTACCTCTGAATATTGGTAACTCTCTGCACCTTGTCCTTCTCGTACTTAAGTCCACCATCAATTGTAGTGATCCCGTTTCTTCTCCACTCTTGCAGCTGCTGGATTCTGACCCTGGCATGAAGCTCAGTGAGCATGTCCTTGGTGAATGCCTCGAAATCTTCAGGCGTCATCACCCTAGCATATGCTTTGAGCTTGTTGTACAGATCCCTCTCCTCCTTGCTTCTTTTCTTATCGATGGCAGCATTCTTTCTGTACTCCATCATGTGATTGTCAAACAGCAGTCTCTTCTTTTCCGCTCTGGATGTTAATCTGGCATTATAGATGTCCAAGATGGCTAATTTCAATTCAATGTCTGTACTCTGGTCATCAGGGTCAAATATCATGTCCTTCACTGTCATTTCTGCCTCATTCTCAAACTCATGCTCAAACTCTAAACGGCCAGGCATGAATCCTTGAATCTCGTGACATAATGGCACTGAGGCCTGTGGCTTCCTCGGTGGCGGCAATGGTGCATTTCTTCTTTCGTCAATTCTTCTCTTTCTGCTCTTTCCCAACTCGCCTGGTGGAATATGGCTGAAGTCTTTACTCATCTCAGGGAGCGGGTAATCTCCACTGTTCAAGTAGATATCGTCATAATGTTGCCCAACTTCCTCCTTGGAGCGTCCGCCGATGTGGTCTGCAACATCCTGCCAATTACCCAAACCTAACGTCTGGGCTCCAGTTACCAACGCAAGCTCTTCATCAGCACCCCAGTCCGCATCAAAGATCGGATATGCATGTGTCTCGATCACTTTGTAGTCATGAAATGGTCTGTGGTTTCCTGTGTACGATCCCTGAGAGAAACAAGGAACGCATAGGTCGTACTCAGGACAAGTAGCGCAAGAGATCCGCACTCGGTTGGTACAATCTGCAGAACAGACGTCACAGTGGAATTTATTCAAAGCTGACATTGTTCGCGTGAGGGTGATCAGTTATAACAGAAAGTAGACTGATTCTTATCGCGCAAGGAGATTATAGATGGTGGGGATGATTGACGTGTCTGTGAGTGACAGTTGAATGAGTTGATTGTGGGGGGCGGTGTATGCACACTTAAACGCGATATCAAAAGACAACAAGTAATAAGAATCAGAACTCTTTTCGTATGGCAATAAAACGATCGACAATTCACTTGAAACCTGATGAATTCTTACTTAATGACCAATGTTTACAGTGTTGTATGGGCGACTTATGCGTAACCATTCGGGGGCCAGAGATCGCGAACATCCAATCTTAGGGCAACCTCATGGCACGTGACGTACTGAAGACTCAACGCACCCGAACACCATGGATGGTTGGCGCCGCACACAGGTTCGTCGCGGTGGTACGCCGCTCTCGAGTTTTTCACTACAACTTTCGAAAAACCTTTCAAAGCTTCCACTGACCACAACCGTTCAGCTTAAGAAGTCGTTAACCACAAACACTAAGACAAAATGGTACGTTATACTAAGACGAAGAGGGTTATCTGAAAGGGAGAATATGACTGTTAACTGCAGTGTTATTCCGGACGCTTTAATTAGCTCCTCGTCCAACTGCATTTTTGCATTTGTGATGATCACCTTGAATCAGATGTTTGCACACTCTTTGACGACGAACTATTCCACAAGTTGAGGCACTGTTCCGACAGACGATCTTTTTGTGGGATGTTTATTCTTCATTCCTATGCCAATGAGTTATCTCATTGTGAGTTCACAGATGCTATTCAAGTTCATTGCAATACTTGTCAAGCACAAACTCTGGGCTTCAACAACCATATTCATAGCTGATACGTCACTGGAATACTGGATGAAGTATCCTGCATATTGCTGGTTGCAACTATCTTAAACACGGTTCTTGGTGTGGTCATATGTTTCTTCTTCAGATGACACCTATGCATTCTTCATGTGGTGTTCATCATACTAACAAGTGTTGTACAGGGTAGAGTTAGAACAAAAACCGTTAAGAGAGCCTCCAAGGTTTTGATTGAGCGTTACTACCCAAAGCTCACTCTCGACTTCGAGACCAACAAGCGTTTGACCTCCGAGATCGCTGAGATCCCATCCAAGCGTTTGAGAAACAAGATTGCTGGTTACACCACCCACTTGATGAAGAGAATTCAGAAGGGTCCAGTTAGAGGTATCTCTTTCAAGCTCCAGGAGGAGGAGCGTGAGAGAAAGGACCAGTACGTCCCAGAGGTTTCCGCTTTGGACTTGTCTCACACCAAGAACCAGTTGGAGGTTGACCAGCAGACTGATGACATGATCAAGTCTCTTGGTTTCAAGTTGCCAACCGCTGTCTTTGCCATCTCTTCCCAGAGAGCCCCAGAGAGACGTTTCAGATCCAGAAAGTAAATTATTTGATGCTGCTGTATACAAAATAATTTAATTTCGCTCTTGAGCCAACTTCCTACTTATGTAGATATATCACGATGATTTAATGACTTATATTTTTAATATCTTATGTGGGTGTAATTATTCGCATCTGGTTGATGAGGCAGCTAAAAAACCCCTACGCGAGAGTTAGACGCCACCTGTATTACCAACCATTCAAGTAGAGGAACTAATAGTGAGCCCGCTCAATCAGGAAACTTCCTAAAATTCATTTCAAGTATAATCAATATGTTTGTATTTCACCATTGAGATTATTTGAGCCTAAGCGCCATTTTGTTTCTCGAGTTACTAACAAGTTTTACCAACGTAGGCCCCTTCCCGCCATCCACGACAAGGTTGTCAATGTTAAAATGGAGAGTCTCAGCACAGCCACCACAAACCAAGTAAAGGTCAAATGTGAGCCATCGAGAGAAGAACCCCTCAAGTCACCTGTTACCCCTCTTGAGAAACTAACGAAGCCTGTGGAGAAGCCGCTAGAGAGAAGTCATGTTGACATGGCAGCAAAGTATCTCTTGCCCCAAGCTGAGGATAGCCGTGATGTGGAAACGCCAACTAAAAAGAGATCTACAAGAGCCAGAGCTTCAGATGGGAAGTACAAGAAAAAGCAGAAAGGTGGCAGTTTGAACCCAGTCTCAAAAGCTGCAGATGAACCCACGCAAACTTCGTAGGATTCAATCATCCAGAACCAGGCGCCTCCTCACCCTTCATCAACTCCATAGAAGACCCTGCCAAAGGCGAAGGCAAATGCTGACCCCAGGGCTACAGAAGCTCCCACAGAGGTACAAGAAAACACAGCACATGTGATAGCTACAATAGAGCGGCCAACCCCTTTCTAGCATACCTCCGTCACTTTCATGGATGGGAACAAGTCACCATCGATGTTTAAGGAGGCGTTCAAGATGATCTGCGATAACCAACTCCAACAGGAGTACATCCACGTTGCATCGCATCCTTTTGAGAAATGGGTATCTGAGGGTGTTGACTTGGTTGATAAGCAGCATATGCTCATACGGAGGGTTGTCATCGCCAGAGCCAAGTTAAATGCCAAGTTCAGAATGATCTTTGATGCCATAAACAAGCACGGAGAAGGATTGGAATCCAAGGACGAACAACTCAACGAGAAGTTGCGCAAGCTACAGACTTTGGGCAGGGAAATCAAAACTTTCATCAGTTGCTAAGATTGATACATGACTATACAATCAATATCCATGCTGAGAATCGATGAGACGTACAGCAGTGGTCGCTAATGACGTTTATTTCTACACTCAATTGATCCGTGCTAAGATAGCGCCAGGGCTCATAACCAACTTTTGTGTCACTGTCTCGCGACCATACGTCACTGCCCCGGACCCCTGCACTGCTACCGGTAATCTTGGTTATGAGTGGGATGACAAAAAAACCTCAGAGCTAAGCTTTCAGTTGGTGATTCGTGATAGAGATGTCTATCGGGCTAATATAACGTGATATGTCCTGGGAAGAGAACGGCTCCTCCGCTACATTTCATGGTGTTCCATTGCCTTCCTCAAACAGCAATCTATACTATAGCGTGCTGCATCACGCAGACAATAATAACACCCACTGCCAGAAAACGACCCTAGAACTTGTCGCAGAACAAGAAACAATACCGCAGCAGCTTAGACCTGCAGTTGATTCTGATATAGTCTGTGATGGACGGTAAAGCGGTTATCTACTTAAGCCAAACGGTTGTCGAGGTCGGCTAAATGGAACCCTTATGGATCGGCATAGTCGGATATGAGCTCCTCTATGAAAAGCACCTGATATATCTCTGAGACATTTCAGGACTCTGCTGCGCTTGACGCAATGCCTGGAGCACCCCACTTCTCATCCGCATGGCGGGATCCTGCGCGTACCAGCAATCATGAGTGTTTATTGGCTCGACTACGCTGGCGTTGAGGGGCGCAGCACATTATTGGGTAAGGTGTATTGAAAAAACTATACTGAGACATATATTCGCTCCCAAATCTACTTCAAGCTATTCGAAATCAACACAAACATCAAAGACATCAAAAAGCTTTTCACATATCTTCAATATTGAATGATCGCTGATATCAACGCAAACATGAGCAACAACAACGACGAGGACGATTTCATATACATGATCACACCAAATCAGAAACTCACCAAGATGGATAAAGTCACGATACCTGCACTGGAGAAGCGCAAGGCAATCTTGGAGAAACAATTTGAGAACCTGCCTAAGGATGTCTCAGAAACTTCAACAGCGAGTAAGGATGAGATGGCTAGACGAGAATCTGCAGAGGGGCTGATCAGCTCCGAGCTGAAGTATATCAAGAGTTATCTCAAGGTCATGGAGATGCTTAAGTCTGTTCAGAGCTGTGATGGTGGCAAGGGTTGTGATTATGACTATCAAAGAGAGGATGAAATTTTGGACGAGATCGGGAGGGATATGAAACAACTGAAGGAGGCAGAGTTGGAGATCTACGAAAATCAGCGTCGTGCTAGCTCACAGGGCTTTCTCAAGATGAACCCAGCCGCTGCTGGTGAAAAGCTTGGTGAGTCTGACCACATCGAGAATGTGAGACACCTGGAAATCTAACTTCTTCATTATCAAGCATTGGTAATATTGGTTTTTCGTTTGGGAAGGTTTAGGATGTTATTATATCTTTGAACTCTACACGTGTAAATACTTCGTGAGTTTTGTGCATTTTAATGTAGACGTCGGTAAGTAAATCACAGTTTCTTGATAATGGAGTGCAAGATCTGCTTAGTCTTATCATCAGCCTGGTCATCTTCCAAAAATCTCTCATTGAGGGCAGCGGAGAAGAGGGCCTTCAGTTCAGCCTTGTCGTTGTCAGTAGTAGCCTTGGCCTTGTAAGCCAGATACTTCTTTGTGGCAATTTGTAATGTTTCAATGAAGGATTGTTCACCAACGGATACATATCTCAAGGGCAAAGTGATATCCAACACCAGAACTTTTGGAACGGCAAACTGTCTCATAAGGTAGTTGATCATGTGCTGGCCCAAGTAGACTCTGTCAGACTCCTCAAACTTATCAAACACACTCAGGAATTCCAACACTAGTGCGAACTTGAAATCAAATTCAGATACTGTGGTGTTTGTTTTCAGAGAGAACAAAGTCTCGATGGCAATCTCAGCGACTGTCAGGGCGACGTCACCTCTCAGTGCTGGATTTGTTTCTGGGTTACCCAACATGTTCATGTCGGCATCAGGCAACGTGTTCAAGTGGCCCTTTAGCTCCTCATGTGTAACGGTTGGTAATTGGATCATACCGTCGTGATCTTCGCCAAGGTCTTCATCAGCCTTAGTCTCGGAAGCCTCGTGATCTTGTTGCTGTTTCTCCGTTATAAGACCAAGGACTTTACGTCTCGACAGCAATTTGGTGATGTACGACAGTTCAAAGATGGTGTATGAAATCCACAACTTTTTGGAATCCTTGTTGAATCTGAGTGCTCTTTGGAACAAGATTCTTGCGTTTTTGGCGGATCCAACGTACTCGTACTCGAAGTTGGCGGCACTGATCCATGATGGCACAGAAGTTGGATGAAGTTGGAGCAACTGTGTGTAGATCTTGTAAATCTTCTTGAATAGCTTCTGTTGCTTGGCGAACTGGAGGTAAGCGTCCCATATCTGGAAATCATTTGGGAACTTCTGTACACCACGATCAAAGATGAAGAGGATTCTTCTCTCTGAGGCCCAATCGGAAAGAGATGGCTTGGTGTTCACCAATCCAACAGATGACAATCTGTTGTATCTTTTCTTTCTTAGCTTCTCCAAATTCGTCTCGTAGTCAACGTACTTCAAGTAGTCACGAGCTTTGGATCCACGAGAAGCGAGACGATGCTCAAAGTCTGTTCTCTTTCTCATGATCAAATTGATCTCATGCTTGTCGAAAAGACCCTTCTTCTGCAGATCTTCGAGTTCTGGAACTGTTTGCTCCAAGTAGTATCTCACCTTTCCGGACATATTGGTAACTAATGAATCACTAGAGTCTTGTGATCGGATTTGAATAACAACAGGTAGGTTGTGCTCTCTTGATTGGCTTCAGAATTTTTTTTCCAGCGCATCGCGGCGTACGTAAGCGGGAGCGGAAGGATTAGGTAATCACTTGCATTATGCAGCCCTGCCATATGTTTAGAGCTGCTTAATGACGGCACGTTTATTTGGTCATCGAGTGCAAAAGATGTGATTAAATGGTACATTATCCTTGTGAATAACCCGAATTTGCTGGTGGTTTGCTGGTGGCAATGCCTCTCCAGCGTTTTGAATTCTGCCCGGAACGCACGACAAGTACGTGTAGCTTATGCTTGGGTTATGGTATGGATTAGTGAGGCATAAGCCACAGTCTGATGACTACGCTGTTAAGGATGGAATCATATTAGAAGACTACAGACACCAGGGCGCGAGACACTGGTTGGGCCTTGGGGGATGAAGAGATAAGTCGCCTCGCAGCAACCTTTCAGATGACCACCAGCACAGGGCGCAGGAGCGCATGTGCGAGTGGCCCAAACGAATCGATTATCCAGAATAAAAATATGCACACAATTTGCGGATCTGACCATTTTGAAAGCTTAAAACATTTGCCACAGTGTTTCTCCTACCGAGTACATGAGGGGCGAGCCTGTGTCAGCGAGCATATGACTTCACGATGACGATGGGTTGTGTTATGACCTGTGCGCGGGTGGTAAACCTTTGAGACGAATACGACATATATCCATTAAGGATACATATACATATCACTTCTGCGGCTATTGCGTGGACTATGTGCGATTTGCAGGAGTCTCTGTTTGTCCTCGTTGTAGACGTGCTAGGGGTGCCGATCAATAGGCGGAGAAGCTAAACGGTCGGAGTCCCCACAGTACGACCCGGCCCAGAGCCTGGTCCCGACGCGGGAAATGTGTCACTGCCCAACCCCAGGTTTTTGCCCCAGGGACACAGCCGGGCCGCGGGTGGCCACAACTCCAACTGCGTGGGTAGTGGGAGTGGCGAGTGTGACACAACCCCGACGCACACAACGCGTCCTTCTACAGATATTGGACGGAGGTGTGGCACTGCAGTCAGGGATATCATCTCCCCGCATTCTTTCTCACCATTTACGCAGTGTTTGGTGGCGTTTTGTGCTTGCTCTTCAGTGGTGTCGATCTCATGTGGCATGTGCCCCCCATCAGTTTTGGCTGTGGGTGTACGCTCCTCTCGTTGGCCATATGCTGTCAATGTGTCGCCGCGGGGTGCTCCCAACAATAGAGCCTGCGGGTCTGGGATACATGACCCATTTCTATATAAAGGTAAACACCCGCATCGATGCTTTACGGAGCTGACACAACCGCCCTTGCTGCCTGGGACAATATGCAACACATATCATAGAGCCCACAACAGAACATTACACTAGAACACAGCTACACCTCGCTACACCCACAAGACAGAAGCACACACAAGATCATGCTCGGACAGAACGAGAGTCACGCCACAGGCACGGCTCAAGACCAGACAATGGACCCGTTTAACCATTTCAGCTTTGGCACCAGTGGCAATGACAACCGTTCAAGCAACACCGCTGCTTCGTCAGCCACCAACTCAGCCATCGACCCTTTCGAGCTGAATAAGTCCATATGGTCCTACCAGCCAAGCACAGCCTCCAATTCCGATGAGCCACGCGAGCTATACAATGCTGGTTACACCTTTACGAGCAATCATAATCCAGGCTACATCTATCCACACAGTATGATGAATTACATGACCTCGCCAACAGCAGACCAGGTTCTTCGTGGTACGGCTCAGTAGCTGAGTCCACCGGGTGGCAATCTGATGGGTGCATCTGTCGGTGCTAGACGTTCATCCGCCTTTGAGCCACAGTACGTCCAGCAGATGCCTCCCCTTCCACCGCCACAGCAGCAGCATTTCAGCAGCCTTGATGAGGGACATCGGTCTTTCAATAGCCCTGGAGCCAACCATACTATCTGGTCTACAGATGATAGTGTGCTCCGTCCATCCATACCGCATGAGACTGGAAACATGATCCTACATCATGGAAGATACTCAGCACCAGAATACCTGGGTTCTCCTAACAGGGACCAGCGTAACCACTTTTTGGATCCCGCTTTCGAACAGTCACAGCCACGGTTCAACGAAGCTGTATTCACTGATGCCCCCACCAACAGTCAACCAAACATCACGGAGACAGATGACAGATTAAGGGAATGCTACAACAGTATCAACTTTTACTTCACAGAAGATCCGTCCAAGCGAGTCACCATCAGATCACAGCCGATGGATCACCTTTCAACGGTGTTTGAGGAGATGGTTCAGGATGGGGTTCAGCTCCCGAGATTCACATCCGCTCAACTGCCATCAGCACAGCTAGTCCTAGTTGCCTTCAAGTCTGGGCGCGTCGATGTCTTTCATCTCCCAGAATCCTCACCACTGAAACTGAAGATTGATGACTTGGTTCTTGTCGAGGCTGACAGAGGGCGTGACCTGGGTAAAATCCAAAAGCTGGACGTCACTATCGACGAGGCACGGTTGCTGAAGTATCTTCAACACCAGGAGTAGCAGAATGCATTGGCATCACTGGATGGTAACACTTCACCATCATCGCCTCCATCACAATAGGGAGGTTCCAATAGTGCCACTAGCATGCCCGCTCTGCACTTCCCGAAGCCCATCCTCCGATTCGCCTTGCCTAATGAGGTTTTGCAAATCCATAACAAGCTGAAAGACGAGGAAAAGGCAAAGAAGATATGCTCAATGAAAGTGAGCAATACAGGACTCACTATGAGCGTTGTTGATGCCGAGTATCAGTGGGATTACAGAAAGTTAACATTTTACTACAGTGCATCTCACAGGATCGATTTTAGAGAGCTGGTGCGGGAGCTTTTTAAAATCTATAAGACCAGAATATGGATGTGTGCCGTTACACATGATTGTTCAACAGATACCGCTGTTGACTTGAGCCAGTTCGACCCACTTCATTATGAAAGCGGTCCAAAGCCAAGATAGAGAAGTGTTTTGTCAGATGGGCCAATCTCTCCATCGTCCGGATCAGGGTCTGCCACGATATGGGGTGTTTCGCAGACAGGGGTAACCACTCTAAACACCGACTCAATGACCTTCTCACCAGAAATCAAGGATATATCGATGTTTATTCCAAGATAGTACGCTGGTGCCAATGGGATCTTGTACCACCAATGAAGTTTTGTATGTGCCGATGATGGCGAAGTATTGGTGTGGTGGTTGGCTGAGTCGCCCAATTCGCCCCTTGAGAACGCTATCTTGAGCTTTGAAAGATATGCGCACTATGAATTAGATATATACATATAACTTACAACACTGAGCAACGATAAAGACATTATACCTTATGGAGTGAGTATCTGACAGCTGCATTACGTAATCTTTTAAATAGCTATAAAATTGTCGAATATGACCTCTTTCATGTACTACTTAGTGGAGCCAGCGTGTCGATTTTACGCTTTCGGTACTTTACCCAAGCCAGGCTCTTAGTAGTTGATGTCTGAATGTATTACACACTCACCAAGCTGTAGTTATGGGACGCTTAATAGTAAAGTAAAGTCTGAAGCTTAAAATAACCGCGCCAAACGGGGAGGCGAGCCGGATTTGAGGATCGACACAGCCCGCGATCGTCGAAGGTCAGCTATCAAAAACATCAACCTTATTAACAACTCTCATACCATTCGGGTGCTCTTCCATCTGGTTTAAGACACTTCAATACCAGCTCCTAGGCCATCATCTGTTGATTGCAAATATGGCACCTTGGAACTTGACCAAGAAGCTCAAGGATTTCGGCAGGGCCAAGTCCCCTCACAAAGAAGATGACATTCCAGCTGTCACCACACCGGCTCATGATGGCGGCATACACGGTTCCAAAGACACTCCGGCATCACAGAGTCGGGAGTCACTTGCAAGAAGAGAGACCGTGACACCTTGCGACTCGAACATGAAGCTAGAGGCTGGCAGCGGCCGGTCAACATCACAGTCATCTAACCAGACGTCAACAGCATCTAAGTCTGTTGCCTCAACACCACCACCGAACAATCTCAATCCGTTCAAGCCAGGTCTTTTGACAATCAAGGTGTACAACGGTTCGGGACTGAAGATTCCATTTGAGATCAATAACGACAGAGCAATTTTGTCTAGGTTGATCAGCAGTGGCAGTGACAAACATTCGGATGCTTTGGTGAACAGGCTTAACAGTCTCAACCTCAACGACGAGAAAGTCTCCTCCAGAGAGTCGAGCAATTTGATACCGGCATGTGTTGCCATTCCTCCATCCATTATGAAGCACACATTGATTTACTTCACCATGGAATTTGACAAGACCATCATTTCAATTGAACCAGAATCAGGTACCATTGCCTCGCCGGTATTCAACAAAATCTCACAGTTTGATGTAACTAAAGTCCACAACGAATTAAAGATCCAAATGTTCCTACGTCTGCCATCAGTGTTGTTGGATCACCGTGATACCCCAACCCAAGACATTCTTATCTCTTCTCAAGCTATCCCACTTTCATTCGAGAATATCAACAACCCTATAAGACTGAGAAACCACGACCCAATCGTGCTCGACAACGAGTATGCCAGCTACGACTCTACGATCAATGGACAAGTCATCATCACCATTGACTTCAAGCCCAACGAGAATAAGCATCTTACCATCGACGACTTTGATTTGCTCAAGGTGATTGGTAAGGGTTCTTTCGGTAAAGTCATGCAAGTGCGCAAGAAGGACTCAGGTAAGATCTATGCACTCAAGGCTATTCGTAAGGCACATATCGTTTCACGTTCAGAGGTGACACACACTTTGGCTGAGAGAACAGTATTGGCACGCGTGGAAAATCCATTTATCGTCCCGTTGAAGTTTTCGTTCCAATCCCCAGAGAAGTTGTACTTCGTTTTGTCATTCATCAACGGTGGTGAGTTGTTCTTCCATCTACAAAGAGAGGGTAAATTCGACCTATCAAGATCAAGATTCTACACTTGTGAGTTGCTCAGTGCCTTGGAGTGTCTTCACTCCTACGATGTGATCTACAGAGATCTGAAACCAGAGAATATCTTGCTTGATTACAAGGGTCATATTGCCCTGTGTGACTTTGGTCTCTGCAAGTTGGATATGAAGAATCAGGATAAAACATCGACATTCTGTGGCACACCAGAGTATCTAGCTCCTGAATTATTGCTGGGACATGGATACACGAAGGCAGTTGATTGGTGGACTTTGGGTATCTTGCTCTATGAAATGTTGACAGGGTTACCTCCTTACTACGATGAAGATGTGCCAACGATGTACCAAAAGATCCTGACAGATCCATTGAAATTCCCCGAGAACTTTGACAGAGACGCTAAAGACTTGCTGATTGGCCTCTTGTCTCGTGATCCACGACAGAGATTGGGAACCAGAGGTGCCAAGGAGATTATGGATCATCCATTCTTCAGAATGATTGATTGGCACAAATTGAATAGCAAGGGATATCTTCCACCTTTCAAGCCACCTGTCAAGGATGGCTCAGATACGTCCAACTTTGAGAAAGAGTTTACCAATGAGCAACCTGTTGACAGTGTTGTTAATGAATACTTGAGTGACAGTGTACAGAAGCAGTTTGGTGGCTGGACATATGTTGGAACAGAACATCTTGGCGATAGTGTTAACAGATAACACACAGACTCTATTTAATTTCAAATCACAGTAAGCCATATTTCGAAACGTATTAGAGATTCTAAAGTATAATCGATCTACATCAAACTCTTAGTTTTACGAAAATACCATTCAATATACAAATAGCTTTATGTTAAAACCACCAAACACATTATAAACCGTTAAGAAGAAACCAAGTTTTAATGAATTTAAGCGGACTTACCACGACGACCAGTGGTCTTGGTGTGCTGACCTCTGACACGGAGACCCCAGAAGTGTCTGATACCACGGTGAGATCTGATCTTTTTCAATCTCTCCAAGTCATCTCTGAGCTTGGACTCCAAGTTGTTAGCAAGGACGTGGTAGTGCTTACCGTCAACAACATCCTTCTGTCTGTTCAAGAACCACTCTGGGATCTTGTACTGGAGAGGGTTCTGCAAAATGGTGACAACTCTCTCAAGCTCTTCCTGGGTCAACTCACCAGCACGCTTGTTGAGATCAACATCGGCCTTCTTGCAGACCAAGTTGGCGTAACGACGACCGACACCACGGATAGTGGTCAAGGCGTACATAATCTTGATCTTACCGTCAACGTTAGTGTTGAGCAAACTGGTTAGGGTGTTAGTATGACATGTTCGGTGCTGAGTGAAAAGAATGACGAAAGAGATATTTCAAAAGACGTAGTGGAGATTGGGCTGCAGTGAATATGATATAATACGCAATCAGCGACAAAAGCCACAGACACAGTGGTTTTAGTGTGTGCGGGCAATAAAAGAGTGCTTCTCAGAAGGGATGTGCCTGCCGAAACGGCCAACCTTCGTGTGGCACCTTAAGCTCTTGAAAAAGCGGTATCGTGATAGCTGTGAGAGTGAAAGTGAGCTCTGACTTCAAGTTGATTGCTACTGTAGCTGGTGTTCTTCTGCCTCTTGCGTTGACTTTCTCTGAGTGTCGTCGTCTGGCTTTCTGTGAGCAAGCCTTGACTTGGTGTGTGGGCCTCATATAATCTCTCGTCTCATGGCGTCTTCTCTTTCGTCAAGGGTTCATTTGAACGTACCGCAAGATGTGCTGGAAAGAGCCCTGTTCCTGAACAACCAAAGACATTTTTGCAGTGTATATCGACTTCTCTAAACCACCTGTACCCGTTGATGGTGTCTTGTTGACTGATATCGAGTGGTGAAAAAAAACCGCCTCGAGTGCCGCGAAGCCTGCCTACCTGCTCTGCACGCCAGACGAAATTCGCCCGCTACTCGGGAAAATAAATCAATGGCTCAATTAGGCAAGTGGGAAAATTCGCGCAGCGCAACATCAGCACACCCACGCGCTCTGGTCGCGGTGACTGCAAGAGTTTTCTGCGGAGTGCTGGAGCTGTTGCCCTAGCTTGCACACGTGACCCAACCCAGGGCTGATACTGTGCTCCGCACATGGCCGCGAGCTTTTATACCCAAAACTACAAATGTGGGGGAACACTCTGCTAGTTATTACATGACGTTGGGATTCAACAGTTATCTATTTACAATTCATAACAGCGTTCAAATATCGTGCAACTCAGCGAGCCATTCAAGGGACTTGAGATCAACGAAAACCTTGTGTGCGTGAAGGATGTCTCTCACTTCGATGCCCTCCTTCTGGATAACATCGATCTTATCCTCGAAGGGTTCAGTGGCCTTGAGGAGGTTAGGAGCGTGCTCGTCGGTGATGAAGAGAAGCTTCTCGTTGCTGATACCGAACTTCCTCAAAAACATCTTGGTGGCCAAACTGTCATCGGTTGGGAAGTCCATGTCGCCGTCAATGACGTAAAGGTTTCCTCTTCTGTACTTGTCACTCAATGCAACTCTCATAGCTAGTCCATAGACCTTCTTTGGGAGCTCGGATGTGTGATCGTTTGGTGCACTTCTGGCCAGAGCTCTACCACCATCATGTCTGATTGGTGAACCACGGTCACCAGATCTGGCTTTACCAGTACCCTTCTGTGGGAGAAGCTTCTTTCTGGAGTAACCCATCTCTGATCTTCCCTTAGGATTGGATGCTCCAACACGCTGATTGTCGGCATCAAAGACAACGGCCTTCCATAGGATATCACGGCGGAGGGGCTCGTTCAAAATACTTGTTGAAACTGGTTGGAATGTGTGTGGTTTGAGTGAAGGGAAATGACGGAGTGATGCGAGTACGTATTTGGGTGGTTCTAGCGGGGTACATGTTAGTACAGGTCCACGAAGGTCAATGACAAACAGCGAAGAAAACATACCCTGCGCATGCTGTACAACTGAAGCTTGTGCTTCAGTGGCAAATCTGGCAATCTGCTGTCTCTGAATGTAGTAGTTAGTATCTCCGGTCAATACTGATTGATCACTGTCATTGTCCACTGGAATGGATGCTTCAGCTCGACAGCGCTGTTGGTAGACTTACGAGGTGGACTCGCACGGATGATGTTGCCTTTGTGAACATTGCGAAGGTGGCCCGGAGAAGACAGAAACGCTTAGATTAAGCTCCTATCTGTATTAATATTCGTTCAATGATGGCCGTTTGATACCTTGATGTTCGAAAATTTACCCATACAGATTTCCGCGAAACAACCGCACGTGACAATCACGTGCAACTGCCAGATCTGCGCGGGAGCTCTGTTTCCCTAGTGACCCTGAGCTACGCGTTTGTTTATTTTGGTTTCGCGGAATGTCGCCCCTTCGGCGAATCGCGCTTTGGTTAGGCGATTGTAAGCCTCGGGGGGAGTGTGATTTCAGTGCTTTTACGAACTTCGTCTCATCATAAGCTCAATATTTGAACTCGGTAGTCGTTCAGTTAAGGATCGAAGATAGCAGCTACTAAGGGCCACTCCAACTACTCACATTCATTTACCGCCCGCTCGTTGAATTGCACGCACGACTCAACCTTCGTCCCTCATCCAGGCCTCACAACACCAGAGCCAACTCATCACTAGGTCAGTTTTGAGCTACTGACTGTTTAACCGCCACACACCACCTTATATTCATCAGTACCATGTTGACCAATAAGTCCAAATCAGGAGCTAGTTTCGCCAGACATGCCGCCAGGGCGGCTCTCCAACCTATAGCTGACAACCAACACAACATCCGTCAACCAGCACATCAAACCAAGTCGAAGTCCAACACGGTGCCAGTGCAGAGCGCTACGTCAGCTGAGATCGATAAGATCGTCGTATCTGTCGAGAAAGCCACAAAGAGACTATCGCAAACATCAACGAACACCAACTCGTCCAAAAGAAAGTCCAAGAACCACGTTGGACCATGGAGATTGGGAAGAACTCTTGGCCGTGGATCAACTGGAAGGGTCAGACTCGCCAAACACTCCGAAACTGGTTAGCTCGCCGCTGTAAAGATTGTACCCAAGTCCAAATTTCAGAAAGAAGGCAAGTCTGATAACAAGGATTCTTCGCCCTATGGAATTGAGAGGGAGATCATCATAATGAAACTGATATCGCATCAAAACGTGATGGGCCTTTATGATGTTTGGGAGAATAAGGGCGAATTGTACCTTGTTCTTGAGTACGTTGAAGGGGGTGAACTTTTTGACTACCTCATCAAAAAGGGAAGATTACAGGAGAAGGAAGCTGTTCACTACTTCAGCCAAATCATCAGTGGTGTCAACTACTGCCACCAATTCAACATCTGCCACAGAGACTTGAAGCCTGAAAATCTTCTGCTTGACAAGAACATGAACATCAAGATTGCAGATTTTGGTATGGCTGCTCTGGAAGTGAACCACAAGCTACTTGAGACCAGTTGTGGGTCCCCTCATTACGCCTCCCCAGAGATCGTTACTGGTAAGACGTACCATGGCTCCCCTAGTGATGTGTGGTCGTGTGGAATCATTTTGTTTGCTTTATTGACTGGCCACCTTCCATTTGATGACGAAAACATTAGAAAGCTCTTGATGAAAGTGCAGAGTGGTAACTTTGTCATGCCAAATTATCTCAGCGCAGAGGCTAAGGATCTTATTTGGAAAATGCTGAACGTTGACCCAAGCAAGAGAATTGTCGTCTCAGATATCCTATCTCACCCTCTACTCAAAAAGTACGAGACTACTGCGATGACGGCAAACAGCAACACAGAGAAGGAAAAACTTGAGGACTACTATAGTGAAGTCGGCAAGCGCTCATTGACCAAGGATGTAATTGACCGTGACATTGTTAAGAGTTTGTCGATCCTCTTCCATGGTGCCACTGAGAATGCACTGGTTGCAAAGCTACTCTCACCAACTTCAAATCCGGAGAAGATATTCTACTTTCTTCTCCACAAGTATAAGAAGCAGCATCAAATGAAGGAACAAGAGGAGTCGCTACAGAAATCCAGGAAGTCAGAACGCAATGGTGATGGTCTCTTGAAAAAATCGAAGAGCATGGCAAAGACCACCATCACCAATGAGGATGGGTCCACTATTGTGAAAACAGAGGCGATCGAGGCTCTTCCACTTCCTGCAATTCCAAAGAAGAAAGTCGTCAAAGGTTCTACAGGCCAGATACAGATCTCAGCTTCGAGCTCCTACAGACGTGGTGTTTCATTCAACAGTAAGGCCAATGCCGATAATCTGTCTAGGTCTTCAAGCAGAAAGTCAATATCGAGTATTGTACAAGCCAACGCCAAGGCGAAGAAACGTCAAAGTTTGCTTCCACCCCTTCCTGACCTTGAGATTGACTGGCTCAATATCAACCCGAACACGGCACCTTCAGCGGACCTGGTCTCCTTGTACAATGAGATCTTCAGTATGGCATCACCACTCAAAACGCCAATCACTTCGCCAAAGAAGGTACAGCCTCCTCCACGCAAACTTGAGCCGATTGTGGACGCTGCATCGGTTGCTGATCACTATCTAATGACATCGTCACCATTGCCTTCACGGGAAAGTTCTCAAAGAGAACTCTCCGATGACCTATCAGAGTCGAAGAGGGCTCCACATAGTGCACTTGATCGACCTGTTGTGGCAAAACGTGGAGTATCAACACCTCTCCCTCGTTCAAAGCTTCAAACACTTGATCCTAATTACGATACCAGATCAGTGAGTGTTGACGGGGCGCAAGTGCTCCAGAGATTTGGTGTCTCAATGAAGAGAGAGCAGAAAACACGTTCCAAGATCTTTTACTCAAAGTCTTCTACCTCGGTAAACCTTGCTGCTATTTTGAAGAACGATGTCCAGTCAAGTTTGAGAGTACCTAGTGATGTTCCTCCGGTTCCACCACACTCTCAACTGAGAGTTTCATCATCGAGATATGGTTCCTTCAACACCGCTGCAGATGATGACGCCAATGATGATGCCAACGAGTATGCTTCTTCCTTCAACACACTACAGAACTCCCAGGATTCCTCGTTTGACTTTGAGCTCCCAACAAGAACGGAAATCGCAACTGTTGTCCCAGTCGCTAATGGATCGAATGTCACGGTTCACAAATCACCTGTCACAAGAGAGGAGAGTATGTTCATGGATGCCAATGCATCTAACCTCGACTTCTTGAGATCATCACGTTCCAGTCAGTCTGTGATCAAGCACCATAAAAAAGCACCATCGAATTTGGCCCAGGTTACACCATCACCGGTAAATATCAGAGGAAGCCTGTTCACCAATCCAAGTGACTTGAAGGATGATGCACCAGTTCCTCGATTCTCCACATTTTCTAGACCAACATTCTCCCAGCTAGAAGATCACAACGACACGAAGAGCACCATTATGGATACATCGATATTTGCTGATAACACTGACGATGACACTGAGTATGGCGGGGCCAAACGTGTCACTATGATCTTTGATAATTACCAGAGCTGGAACATGAAGTCTCCGAGTGTTGCGGAGCCTCTTGAAAGCACCTAGGATGAAACAGAAAATATGCCAAATCAGGACACGCACAAACCAATTAAGCAATCACCATTGAAGCAGATCCAGGAGAACGACTTCATGCCAACACCTAGTGGTACAATGGTGAAGAAGGCAAACTTGACTCCTCAAAGAGATGCACCAGCTGCACCAAACAACACAGCAAGTGATGCCTCATCTATCCCACCAAAGAAGAGCAACTGGTTTACACAGTTCTTCTCAAGCTTACTCTCCTCAGCCGAGAATTCCAACAAGGCAAACGCGGCTGAGTCCAGAAAGAAGCTGAAGAACCAGAAGGTATTCAAATGTACCATTCCAATACCTGTTATGAAGAGAGCAGTCAAGACTATTCTTGAGCTCAAGCGAAAGGAAGGCACACTCACTTCCTTCTCAGAAACTCCAACCAGTTTCAAAGCCACTGTGCCACCAGCCTTTGCATTTGGAAGACCTCTCAAGTTCAGCATAACGTTTGACGTTGACTCCCGCCAGATTACGTTGCAGAAGGTGAAGGGATCTAAGAAGCTACTCAAAAATCTGATTAGCGCATTAGAGTTCATCATCGAGTCTGAGACCCAACGATTCAACGAGGCTGGACATATTTAACGCATATAGATCATATTGTATATCACGATTGTTTCCATTCTTTCTAGTATGCCCATGGGACCAAAAGCTCACTATTTTCACGGATGGGTTCTGGCTATAGCAACCGCTTACGTACGATAACATCATCATAGCGCAGTAGTCCTGATTAGTTGGCTTGATTATGGTCTGACAACAGTACTGCCAAGGCCTTACCAGTGTTCAGCCGTTGGCAAGGGCCTCGTTTCTTCTTCGAAAATGTCTGTTGGAGCAGGCACATGTGCCATGTGTCTCTAACCGGTACCTGATCTGAGAAAAATCTGAAAATATCCCTGAGCGAGAAGTTGAAAAGCTTCGACCAAACGGCCATCGTGCATGAGCTGCATGTCCGCGCTCATCAGGTTGAGTTGTGGACAAGTGGCTAGAGTGCGAGGTGTAAAATGACATGTAGTGGCAGCCCAGATGCTTCTAGAAGCCCACCCTTTTGGACGCCCAAGTTTCTAGAAGCCCCAATGATACTAGTTGGTAACTATACACAGCAAATTCGAACCGCCATACGGCGCATAGATGCTCAGTTACTGGTCATATTAATGCAGCGGAGCCGTCGGCTACCAGGATATCAGTGCATGTTGTGTTTTGGCCGTAAGCACATACATGTGAGGCAGGAATATTTTAGTGTAGGTCAAAAGAAATCATCTGGCAGTATTGTTTTGAGACATCTCCTGCGAAGCACATCGATCCAGAGTAGGGGCAGCCGTGTCGCTGTAAGCTATGAGGACAACGTAGGGCAACCTGCATGAAGGTTGTAGCCCAACTTCGAGAAGAGTATGTGGTAGGTGTTAGGGCTTCTTCTGTTTATGAGTATTAATATGGAGTTTAGAGACGAGAAGCTCCCACCTGACGAACATTACTGGATGTGACATAATACCCCCAGATATTAGGAAGTAATTCTCACAGACTTATCAATCGTAGAGCCAACAAGAATGTGGCGGAGATTCCGGCTACTAACACCACTTGGTCCTCCTATAGTACCTAGCCGACAGTTGTACAGTACTACTGACGGATATCACGCTGTATTATGTAGTTCCAGGCTCGCTTATTATTCCCTGAGAAGGAGCTCACTTTGACAACCTGGAAGAGGTTATCCAGTGATATAATCGAGTCGGGATTATGCACATGCTCACCGGGGGCAGCGAGAATGTGAAGATCGCACAAGCCCACTGCTATAGTTAGAATCCCGTCAATATAATCAACTTGACGCCATTCGCAGGCGCCTGTTTTTCAACCACTTTTTGGTAACCTCATTTGGGCGATGTGCCACACTGCCCTTCCTGTGCTTCGTACTTGCCGCCAACGGCCCCAGCTCCTGAAAGGCACCAGACCGTTGGTGCCTTCGCCGTTGAAACCGAGCATGCATTTTGGTGCGTACATATGTGGCTGGCGGTACCAAATTTCTTTTTCCGCTCCAGCGACTCAAAAATCTTGCACCCTCGCGCTTGCGGCCTAGGGCCACCCATCACCGGAGACTACAACGACTCCCAAGTTTCTGGCATATATGACTAGAAGAATCCGCTCATTAGAGTTGTCGAGAGTGCGTTGAGAAGTAATACTGTTAGCAGATATAACTGTCTAAATCGTCTGGTTCGCTAGTGCTAAGCAGCTCCCTTTATACTACGACCCATTGTGCACCCCCAGTCAGCTCGTCCAACGTCCACATCCACCCCGTGACACCGAAAGTAGCCAACCGCAATCGCTGCTCCATCTGATTTCCAAGAAGCTGGACCCACACACTCGTAGCAACAACACAAAGATGCCAACAAACTCCATGAAAATATGTGTCCTCGGACAGGTCGGGTCAGGAAAATCCAGTCTTACCCTCCAGTTTACACAGGGTTACTTCCCTTCCAGCTTTGACGCCACAGTTGAGGACGTCTATGAACAAAACGTTGATGTTGACGGCAAGACGTACCATCTCTTCATCCTTGACACTGCTGAGCAAGATGGCTACTCCCCTTTGAAAGATGTTCAGCTAAAAGAGGCTGATGGATTCTTGTTTGTTTACAATGTTGCTAACGCTGAGTCATTTGCAGCTATCGGCGATTCATACAGACATGTCATGAGAGTCCAGGGAACTCTGCCACCAACTGTACTTGCTGCTAACCAGTGTGATCTTCACAGTGAGAGACAAGTATCAACATTTGAAGGTGAGAGCATCGCGAAGGAGTTTGAGATTGAGCATTACATCGAGACTAGCGCAAAGAGCAACATCAACATCACTGAGGCATTTGCTTTGCTTGCCAAGTCCATTATATAGGCCCGCCAGGCAAAGCTTGCTACATCCACACCGGTACCGAAAAATGTGCTGAGATCTGTTTCGCCAGCTGAGTCTGACCGCTCCGGTGGTCAACAAAGAGCCTTCACGTTGGGTGCTTCCCTTGAGCGCCCACCAGAAGTGGTTGAGGATGCCACACCAGTATCTGTTACGCCCCTCAGATCATTGGATTTGAGAGCCATGGAGAAGAAACATAGAGACCAGCAAAAGGATGTCAAAAACGTCAAATCAGTCGAGAGCGATGATGATGTCAAGAGTACAAGGAACAGTGTCAAAGCCTATAAGAAGGCCACACCGGAAACCACCAGTAGTGGCTGTTGTATCTTGATGTGAACTTTGATCGTTGCTGGATACATCTCTTCAATTCTTCATTTTCGAGTATATATACATAACTGTAATTATACCACTTGCATTGTTTCGCCCAAAAGTGTAAAAAAATCTTTCATGACTTGACCCTGACCTGTTCTTCGAACCAACGATCGAGCCCATCTCTTGGGACTACCTCTCCGCTCAGTGTGACTTCAAACACACTTTTATCAATCTTGATAAATTGTAAGTTTCTCTATTGCTCTGCTATAGCCAGGGCAACATGTTGTACTCTCAGCCAGTCATCCAAAACACCGCTATGAACGACTTGGAGTCCCATGTGTGGAGCACCGCCCGCGCCAGTTCCGAACAATTCAAAGAACTTGAGCCTTGTTAAAGTTGATGCCAACAATGGAGCACACGGTTGAAGCGAGTATCCATGGAGTCTAAGTGCCTCTAGCTTACTCAAGCTTTTCAAATCAACTAGACACTCTGTTACTATCAGTTTGTGGAAGTCGGCAAATACAGAATCCTCTTTGGTCTCTAGTGACAATTTCCTTAATGTCTTCGAATGTGTGAGAATGGCCTGAATATATTGATAGCACAGATGCCTCCATGATGCCACTGAACACAGCTTGGTGACATTCCATCTAATTGTGACATCGAGCTCCTCAAGATCATGTAACCCGACTATGAATTCTGGAACACTGTCTCTCAAACTCTCTCTGTAGTCGATGGATAGTCTCTTGATTCCCATGAGGAGTGGTGACAGAGTTGGCAGAAATCCACGATCAAGGCGAGCATGAAGTTCGTTCATTATCATCGGATAGTTGATATCCTATGGATACTGAATCTCACTGACGTTTTCTAGTGATAGGCATTCAATGTGGTTAAGAGGTATGATTTGTTGAAGCTTGTCCACATCCTGGGTTCGAAGAGTAATTGATCCCAAAGATAGAGATCTCAACTGCTGGAGGGAAGTCTTGTGTGAGATTAACACATCTTGCAAAACCGAGATACTTTTTGCATCATACTCGTCAATACTGAGATGCTCGTTTTGTACAATGAAATCGGTTAGCACCAAAAGCGAAGTTGATATGTTTCTCATGCACCCATTGCTGCTGTTAAGTCTTGTCAAAGTCAACATCTCCAAGTATTGGAGGTTGGATGACCTAACAATGTTGAGTAAGATATGTGACAGATTACTTGATGTCAAGAATGGTTCAATGGAAAGAAATTGCAAGTTTGTGAACCCTCTAAATGCCACAAACTCTGACGGTACGGTTGATCGCTTCAGCTCCATGTTCACGCAAAGTGATGTCACCATCTGTTTGTTGGGTAGTCTCCCAATGGTCTCTAATGGAAGCTCTGTTTCTGAAAGCCAATGGAATTTCCCCAAGTGGTCAAGCCGCTTCATGGTCATGAGTGTGAGGAAGTTGATGTCGAAAGGTGAATTGAAGCCATCCGGCAACTCAACAAACTCCAGCGTATGAACGAGGCTGGCGTATGTGCACCCGAGTGGCTGGAATGGAATGTTCCGGGCAAGTACAGTCATGAACTTCTTCAAGCTGTACTTGTTTTTGATAAATGTGGCTGCCGTTTCATGTGAATTCGTGTTGTGACAGGTTGTTCTTGCAACTTGGGCTAACAGCTCCTCATTGAAACAAGAGTACGATGGATCTACCACAACTTTATGGAACATTCTCACCACAGTAGACTTGAAGAACTCAGTATTCACACATAGTAAACTTAGAGCATCATCCTGGGCCAGCATATTCGCAATCGTTAGGCGAATCTCAAAGGGAAGCATGTCAATGGTGGGGTGGCAGTGTCTACCAGAGTACCGATCACCGAGACGCCCTCTTGAGAGGTGTGTGCTGGAGAGTGTAGGACTCACACTGATCCCATATATACCTGTTGACTGGCTGTATGTGTAGTGGTGATCTTGGTCCTGTGTACAGATGGTGCTGTTTCTTTCAGGTGTCACGAAGGGAAGCAAGGATGACACAGTGGAATGATCCTACTCTGGGAACTTCTCTGTGAGGTCTGTTCTATTAGTTAACAACTGTGTGCCGTTTCTTAGGCAGCTTGTAGGGGTCATCTTAGGAGCTTTGTAGAGCTGAAGGTACCACTTGGTGAGATTTTAGTGGGCCAGATCACTGATAGTTAAAGAGTCAAATCTGGCTTATCTTTCCACCTTATCGCCTGAAGCGAGCAGGGCTCCATAACGCATTCACTTATGCTGCAAAAGTCCATTGACCAAGCTACAGAACAAAGGCAGATCTACTCAGTATATTGGATAAATGCTGTAATGACTTTCTCTTGACTGTGTTTGTTTGAGCAGTAAGAATTATATAGTGTACACTTAGTGATGTCGTTGATACACATCACCTTTTGAGGGTGGTACGGGTCCGGCTCATGTGGGTATATGTGACGATCGTTGCCTTGGTCTTAGAACCAACGCTCAAAACAGTCATATCGACTCACTTGAACTCCTCAGCCTTGGTAGCCATCAAAAGACCAACAATCAAACCGAAAAGACCCAGCACAGAACCGAAAATCTCCACAACCAGAATCTTCACGAAGAGAGAGGAGTCGGCAGCGTCAGAGACAGCAGCAGTGGCACCAGTGATACCAACGGCGATACCACAAATCAAGTTACTGATACCCACTGTGAGACCAGCCCAGAACAATGAGTAACCGGTGTACAGGTTTGAGCTTGAGTACAAAGACTCCGCTGTGGCGTTGGTCAACTTGGACGAGAAGACAATGGCGGTGATCAAACCGTAAATGGCAACAACCTCACAGAAAATGATGGAGATCAAGTTCTTGGTGGTGATTCTTGGGGCCTTGACACCGGCACCAATGATGGAGGAACCGGTGATGAAGATACCCCAGGCGGCTCCAACAACACTGAATCCGATACAAGATGCAATACCCAGGTTGGCCCACAGGTACGGGGATGTGTGTGAGAGGAAGTAACCGATATCAAATGTGGATCCCTGGCCTGTCAGGAGAATGTCTGCGATGATAGTTAGTATGTGTGTTGATAACAGAAGCCAAACTGATAATGCCAAAGAGAGACCACGACATACATAGACCGTAACACACGGCGACGAAGGCAACAAGCCCGCTGGTGGCGGACTTGGCTGAAGGGAGTGCAATTCCAATGGTACTGCTCATTTCCGGGAGGGTCTTAGAACGTATCAGATGGAATACAACACAAGCAGTAATTGCAAAAGCGCACAAGTTGAACTTCAGTGGCTGCTCAATTCACCGCAGTTGTGGAAGAGCGCGCGGGCAAAGGCGCGGAATTTAATTCGCGAACTGCAATAAATGGCCCGATCAGGTATGTTACGCATTACAGTAATCTCTTGACGATGAGACGATTTGGCATCAATTCGTTCTGAATAATTTACTTTCAATCGTTGTAATTACACGTAGATCACAGCTGAGTGACCGTAGCACCTCCGTTGGCTGGCTCGAGCAACAACCAGCGACACTCAATGTTCTCACGCTTGAAACGAGAGACAATCTCATTGGCAATATCGTCGAAGTTCTCAGTAGCCAAAGCCAAAATGGTTGGACCGGCACCAGAGAGACAGATACCCAAAAGACCTGGCTGCGACTTTGGTGTCATTGATGACAAGACCTCAGTCAGCCCAGGGATCAAGGTTTTACGGTATGGCTGGTGGACACGGTCCTGCATGGCTGGGTAGATCAACTCAGGGTCTGGTGGAGATCTGGTGAGCGCAGTGGTGAGCACAGCAAGCCTCTGCAAGTTGAAGATCATGTCCTTAGCGGTGTATGCTGTTGGCAAGACACCACGGGACTTTGCGGTGGAAACCTCAAAGTTTGGAATGATGGCAACACACTTGACCTCAGGGCACCAGTTGTACTTGATGTGTCTACCAATGTCATGTGGTGGGATAGGAGGAGTCAATCCTGTGTTGTAACCGCCAGCTGGTTCTGGTAGCACTTCTGAGAGAGGGATCTCCTTACGCTCCATCTCAGAGGCAGTGAGGTCTCTCAAGTATGAGCCAACAAAGCCACCCATCATAGCGGCGGTGATGTTGTCCGGGTGACGCTCAATCATCAGACAGTAGTCGAGCATACGCTGCTTGTCGAATCCCAACTTTCCAATCTCGTTACCCAAGATAACACCGGCAACAACAGCAGCACCGGAAGACCCCAAACCTCTGCCCAATGGGATAGGGTTAGTGACGTGGATCTTGGTGCCCACTGGGAACTCACGAATATCATTGCAACGCAACACGTAGAGCGCGGTTCTGGTGATCAAGTTTTCATCAGATCTGAGTGGGACACCATCAGCACCTTCACTGTCCTTGGAGTAGCTCAGCAGGCAGTTGTTTGGGTCAACGTTGGTGTCATTGGCATCGCTGGAGTCGATGTGCACGTCCAGCTCGAGGAACAGATTGAGACCGATTCCGAGCACGTCGAAACCAGGTCCGATGTTGGCAGAGGAGGCTGGGACTTTGATCTGGAAGTGTCTGACCATCTTTGTAACGTTCTACAGCTTAGTAACCCTTCTTCAATCCTAAACAGCCGTCTGGCGAGAGAAAGCGGACGTGGGGTGTTGATGAATCATCCCCCGAGAGAGTCGGAATTGGACACTTCCGACCTTCCTTTTACCACCTCTGTGAGGCAATAGCTGAACAGCCATCAGCTTGGCCGATGATCACGCTTAGCTCGTGCAATCGAGAAGCCTTGTTATACCAAGTTATCTTTCATTATGCTAAGCAGGAGGATCACATCACTCACAGCTAAAAGAGCGCTGTCCACGGCGGCCAAGGGTGGCTTCAAGAGCTCTTCCCTATCCAATGGTCTGCGTGTCGCCACGTCCGATACCCCAGGCCATTTCTCTGCCCTTGGGCTCTACATCGATGCTGGTTCCCGTTTTGAGACTGCTGAGTGGAAGGGTGTGTCACACTTGGTTGACAGAATGGCTTTCAAGTCCACACAGCACACGTCAGGCACGCAGATGCTTGAAACTCTTGAGCTTCTTGGAGGAAACTACCTCTGTGCATCCTCCAGGGAATCGCTCATGTATCAGGCCTCTGTCTTCAATAATGACGTTGAGAAGATGTTCAAGCTCATGTCTGAAACAGTCAAGTGCCCAAAAATGACGCAACAGGAGCTCGAGGAACAGAAACTCACAGCCGAGTACGAGATTGACGAGATCTGGCTTAAGCCGGATCTGATCCTTCCAGAGGTGTTCCACGCTACTGCTTTCTCGGGTGAGACTTTAGGATCACCACATCTGTGTCCGAGAGAGAGACTGCCATACATGACTAGAGATCTCCTAATGGACTACCACAGCAAGCTGTATCAGCCAGAAGGTATCGTCGCAGCCTTTGTCGGCGTACAGCATGAGAAGGCCCTCGAGCTCGCAGACAAGTATCTTGGAGACATGAAGCAGCTTACTCCAAAGGTGCTCCCGCAGCAGGCCGTTTACACAGGCGGTGAAACAACTCTAGCATCTCCACCTCCTTTCGGTGGCCTCCCTGAACTCGTCAACATCCACATCGGATTCGAAGGTCTCCCATTCGATGACCCTGACACATATGCTCTTGCCACATTACAAACGCTCCTTGGTGGTGGTGGCTCCTTCTCTGCCGGTGGTCCAGGAAAGGGTATGTACTCACGACTCTACACTCAGGTGTTGAACCAGTTCTACTACGTTGAGAGTTGTATTGCCTTCAACTACTCATACACTGATTCTGGTGTGTTTGGTATCGCTGCATCGTGTATACCACAAGCTGCACCATACATGGCAGACGTCATCTGTCGCCAGCTTGCCCAAACATTCCATGAAACTGTTGGTGCCTTGAATGAGAATGAGGTCAACAGAGCCAAGAATCAGTTGCGTTCATCATTGATGATGAACTTGGAGTCAAAGATGGTTGAGCTCGAGGATTTGGGTAGACAGATGCAGGTCCGTGGCACCCGTGTCAAGGTTGAGGACATGGTGGAGAAGATCAACCAGCTTACAGTGAAGGATATCAGAAGAGTTGCCGAGAGAGTGCTGACGGGAAATGCTTCCAAAACGGGTTCAGGAAAGCCAACGGTCGTCGTTATGGGTGACAGAGAGCACTTCGGTGATATTGACGCCACCATCAAGGCTTACGGTCTGGGTAAGTTTGATAAATCCGAGCTCCCACTACCAGAGCAGACTCAGCAGAAGAAGGGCTGGTTTTGAATGATGTCGCTTAATTGTATATAGAATTTATGGAACTACATTCCTGTAAGCGGGTATCATACACATTGTCATTATACAAATCTTATCATAAATATTCAAACAAACACCTCCCCAGTAGGTAGGTTTCTCTTCTTGACTGTTAAAGTCTCAAATTTCATCTTCCAGTCAGCAAGTTCCTTCTCCAGCTCAAGTTCTTTCTCCTCTAGATGCTGAATCTCACGTTGTGCTCTGTTCAGATTGATCTTAGTTTTAGAGTCAGCAGCCTGCCACTTTTGTATAGCATTGAAGAGTTCACTGATTTTCATCTCGTATTTCTCCTTCTCATCAGCGTACCTGGAAATTTGTTTGGACTGGGTTTCCAGTTTTTGTCTGAGCTCCTCAGATGTACGCTGCAGAGTGGTTGACATTCTCGTAGCTTCAAGCTTGCTATTCATCTCTTCCTGGATACGACGCTCCAAAGCGTGTACACGTTCAACCCATTCTTCCTCGTGATTTACACTGAGCTTCTCCTCGAGATCAGAGATGCGGTTCTTCAGTGTCTCAGTGAACTTTCCAAGGCTCTGATTCTCTTCAGTTAGCACAACGTTCTTTTGCCTTTCATCATCAATGAGAGAGTTGAGCTTGTCATGAATGGTTCTGAATTTCTTGCTTTCAATCTTCAATGCATCAATTTCATCTCTGTACTTCTCAATAGAGCCTTGCAGGGATTCATGATTGGACAAACTGACATCTCTCTCTTTCTCGAAGCGACTATACTCTCCACTCATATCTTTGACAGTACCTTCAAGTCTCCGCTTGTCCATTTGCAAACTGTCACGCTCCTTGATTAGAGAGTCGACTGACTCGTTCAAGTTACCAATCTGTTTCATCAAAGAGCGTAACTTCACCTCAAGGTCTTTCTGTGCAGCGAATGCGACTTCATTCTCCTCTTTCAGATCATTGGCGAGACGAACAAACTGAGACTTCTCCTTGATAAGTTGGGATGTCTCCTCCCTTTTCTGTGCGGTCAAACGGTCGAGCTCGACCTCAAGTGATCCAACGCTCTTACGAAGCTCAGTCTCTGTTCTGAGTGAACGGGACAGCTCGTCACTCAACTTGGCAAGTTGGAGGTCATATCTCTTCTTCTCCTCCTGGGACCCTCTGACGAGACGGTCATGATACTGTTGGATCTCCTCTTTCAGCAATTGATTCGAAGATTCCATCTTGGACATCTCCACGTCTCTTGTCTCGAGTGTCTCTCTCAGCTGACTGACAGTAGCATTTAACTTCGTACTGGCATCTTCTACCCTAGCATAATCCTTCTTGAGGCTTTCAATTTCGGAACGGGCATCCTGAAGTTGCTCTTTGGCGTGCTTCTCCTGGAACATTGCGGTTCTCACAGCTCCTTCAGCATCTTGTAACTTGTTGTAATAATCTTCAGCTCTGGACTTGTAAAGTTTTACCGACTTGGACAAATCGACGTTCTTAGACTCGATAGCCTGAAGTTTCAATTGAATCTTTGCAAGTTCTTCACGGGCCAGCTGATTGGAGAGCGACTGAACATCATGAGTCTTGTAAGTGGCAATTGCTTGCTGTGCCTCCTCAAGCTCACGCTTTAGCTCCAAAATAACTGACCGTGACTCGGCAAGTTCACCACGGGTACTGTTAAGCTTTCTTGATGTCTCTTGGTATACACCAAGTAACTCTTCATCGTGTTTTGGAGGCTCTGGGAGAGAACGAGTGGATGGCTGGGCACCGATTTGAGACATTTGTCTCTCAAGCAGTCTGATCTTGGCTTCTGTGGCTTCATATTTTGCCTTATAAGCCTCAGCACTGTGAGCTGGTGGCGTGAGGCCGATGTTTAGCTCCTTCAAAGCTTGACGAGAGCCTTCATCAGCCCTGCTGGATCTCTTGTTGGCTTTGCGCTCGAGATCAAGCTCAATCTGTAGGCTTTGCACCTCCTTTTCGAGACGTTGATTTGCTTCTGTCAGGCGATCGTAGGCTTCATCGCCCAAGATCGGTGACACACCTGCGCCAATAGACTCTCGCAAGCGTGACAGCTGGATCTTCAGTTGCTGCTTGTCGAAAGTCTCCGATGCTAATCTGGTATGCAGCATTTTCAGGTCAACCTTCAGCTTGTCTTTCTCGATTGTCTCCTTCTTCAGTAAAGCACTTTGCTCACTCAGATGCATCTTCATGTCAGTATACTCCTTGATGAGCTGCTCTTTGTTGTCCCTCAAGCGATCAATATCAGCATCAAAGTGGGAGTTCAAAGAGCGAGAACGTAATGCACCCTGGGCAGCCCGCACATCGGACTCCCTCTTATCCTTGTGGAATTCATCATTGGCTGCTTGCAGTTCACGCAATTTCTCGAACAGGCCAAACGACTTGGTTTTCTCATCTTTAATCTCAACTCTTAACGCCTCGATCTGAGATTTGTAACTCAGCAGCTCAGTGTCATATCTTTGCTTCCCTCTGTTGAAAGTCACATCATCAGTAATTTTCTTCTGTAACAACTCCTTCGCTTCTCTTGCTTCATGTTCCAACTGCTTGTGCTTGAGTCTCAGTTCTTCCATCTCCTTTTTGACAGAGGCAAGTTCACTAGACACACAAAGTTGTTCACGCTTCAGGGCATCCCGTTCACTCTGCAATAATTTGATCTGGTCAGCTTGCCTGGAGACCTGGTCTTTCAGCAATTGTAGCTCAGACTCCTTCTTGGACATAATTGAGGTATACTGAGTGGATGAGTCTTGGAGTATTTTCATCTTCGTGTTGAGTTGCTTGTTCTCCTCAACAAGCTCTTTGATTTTCTGGTTGGCACTGCTATAACTTGAATTGAGTGTTGCCAGCTTCTGCTCCAAGTCCTTATCCGAAGACTTCAGCCTCTCTTCAAGGTCACAGATTTGCGCCTCCTTTGTTTTGAGTAGGCTTTTGAGCATTCTAATCTCCTCCAGTACCTTCTTTGATGTCTCCTTGAAGTTCTTGTGGGACTCTTCGGTCTTCTTCAAAGATCCTTCAAGCTCTGCGATTCTTCCAGAAAGATCTGCCTTCTCTTGTTCAAGAACACGAATCAGGGTCTTGCCTTTATCGAGGTCCTCTTCATATGACTTTAATTTGGTGTCGAACTCATCCTTAGACTTCTCGAAGCTTTCCCGTTGAGCACTCAATTCATCAACGCTGGCCAAAGTCTTTTTAAGTTTGGCTTCAAGTTCTTCCTCTCTTGATTTGGACTCAGACAGAATACTCTCCTTCTCCTTAAGTAGCAATCTCTCTGACTCCAAC
The DNA here is from genome assembly GCA_030567115.1 of Petasospora euphorbiae. Taxonomy (NCBI): domain Eukaryota; kingdom Fungi; phylum Ascomycota; class Saccharomycetes; order Phaffomycetales; family Wickerhamomycetaceae; genus Petasospora; species Petasospora euphorbiae. The sequence continues at coordinate 103,042 of JAJLRQ010000003.1, forward strand.
ATTGCGCCAAGCTTCTCGAGTTCTTCTGCCGTTGTAAGATGCTTGGACTTTATCTCAGTCTTCTCAGCTTCGATATCGGATAGCCTTTGTTCCAAAGACTTGATTTGCTCGCTGAATTTTTTAGTCTTCAGAACTTGTTGTGAAGAGTTGAGCATTGGCTTGAGACTGTTGTAAAGTATAAACCAAGGGTTCTCATTCAGCTTGTTGTAGCTTCGCATAGCCTTCATCAGCACTTGAGAGGCTTGAAGTTTGTCAAGCTTTTTCTTGATAATCTTTCTCTTGAGGACTCCCTTGCAAATAGCTTTGAATTCTGTCAGCGTGGACTTGATTTGCTGGTCTCTTTTGAGCTCCAAATCAGCTAATACACCAGCCTTGAAGAAAACTTTCGTACTACCAACTTTATATGACTCTGTATCCAGTCTCAGGCTTCTCAGTACCTGCTTGCAGTTCTCCTTCATACTGTTAGTGAAGTTTGCGTCTGCTGCAAGCACCTTATATCTGTCGAAGAAATCTTTGAAGAAGATTCTGTTGGGGAATCCAGAGCGCACAATTCTGATACCTTCGAGCACACCGTTGCACTTCAATTGCTCTAAGACCAGGCTTTTGTCGAATATCTGGGGCTTCTTCTTATGGTTCGGGATGATGCATCTGATAAAGTGTGGATGTGTAGAAGACAAAAGTGTCAGTAATTCGTTAAGCTCCTCCTTATGCCGTTGTGAGACGGTTCTGAAATTGGATCCTCGCTGGGCTGTCTCTTCGGAGTACAAGTCAGAGATAAACTGTACACTGGAGCCAGCCAGCATTTCCATCACATTCTCAGAAAGAGGGTCACGATTTTTGTCGATCCAGTTGTCGATGGTATACTCGACATCACCAGCATAGTGTCTCACTGTGAACTTGTTGGTAAATCTGGAGGGCTGGAATCTTTCGTTTGCTCCCTTGCAGTGCTGATTCAGCTTCTCAAAGAACGATGTATCAGTGGCTTTAGGCACAATACACTCTTCTTCCAGAACCGAGAAGATACCAATTGGCTTCTGTTTTTCGATAAGATCAATAGTCTGTTGTAAGTCTTGGCCGAAGTCGATGAACTTCCAGTCAATGTCTTCCTTGATATACTCATCTTGCTCGAGAACGAACATGTGGTGATTGAAAAACTGTTGTAGTTTTTCGTTCGTGTAGTTGATACAGAGCTGCTCAAACGAATTTTGCTTGAAGATCTCAAACCCAGCGATATCCAGCACACCAATGAAATGAGCCCCAGCCTCGCCTTGGTCGAGATTATTGTTGATAGCATCAACGAGGTACTTGAAAATCTTCTCGTAGAGTGACTTGGATAAAGCATCCAGTGCGAATTGGGCCTCAGCTGGTTTTCTTGATTGTTTGACAAACTCACGACCAGCTTTGACTTTTGGTCTCAAAATCGAGTCACTAAAAGCAGATGGGGAGACACCAAGGAGGTTACACATCACATCAATGGAGGATTTGAAGTTGGCCTATTCGGATTTCATTGAGGTGAACTCGATGTTACCAATGTGTAAGATGATAGCAATCACCTTGAAAATCTCGTAATACTGTGACTTCTCAATGCCCATGATGTCGAGTGCCTGCTTCAAAAGCTTGAACTCCTTCTTATCATCAACTCCTGGAATGGTTGGATTACCTTCTTTCAGGTACCTATAGTGTGATGGCTGTCTCGTTATGCCAAGAAGCTCTAGTTCCTTCTCTGTGAGTCCTGCGAGTAACTGGAAGAAAATGTGGTAGTTTCTCTCCTGCTTGGATTGCTTGATCACTCTTGACTTTTCAAGAAGGTACCAGTCGATCTTTGCACCGGCAATCTTGCCCTTATCATTAAATTCAATCTTGATGAACTTTCCGAATCTTGAGGAATTGTTATTGCGAACAGTCTGTGAGTTACCGAATGCCTCCAAGATAGGGTTTGCCTGGATAATCTGTTGCTCGAATGACTGTTTGTCTCGTGAATGTCCGGCAGTGATGGCAGCCAAGTACTGGATGATCTTCTTGGTGTTCTCAGTCTTACCAGCACCAGATTCACCCGTCACCAGGATCGATTGATCGCGCATATCGTTGAGCATACTTTGATATGCCACCTCAGTCTCTGCGAATATGTGTGGTTTGGTGTCACCTTTGGGAACGTTGTGGTACATGTTGACGTAGTCATCGCTGTAGATGGGTAGTTTGTTATAGGGGTTGATTGCCACTAGGAAAAGACCAGAGTAAGTGTAGATCATGTCTTCCTTGTATCTCTTTTCCAAGTTGTAGAGAACCGACGGCTCGTTGAGGTAGGTAAGTTCGGCAATGTCGTCTGCCTTGTCGAATTTGCTTGGATTCACTTCCTCGATCTTACTTGACTCAATGACTTCATCCTAAGGATCCCGTTAGTAACAGTCAATGTCATTGGTCACTTCCATGCGAACACTTACTGATCCGTCATCAAACCTGACCTTCACTTTATCGTCATCAATGGGTTCCACGATATATGCCTTGCGGAAGACCTATGTCTTGTGAGGAACCCAAACCCAATTGCGGGCGGTGGACTCCACACTACCAGGCTTGGTCATTGTTTTCAGCTGGGATTGGTGGTGTTTATCAGGGTCAGAGGACTTCTTACTTCGTCGTGTTAGTCTCTTCTTGTTAGTTTCATTCAAAAGCGAGCTGGCAAAAGGTAAACAAACAAAATCGCGGACTGTTTACTATTGTCCGGAATGGGAATTTTTCGCGGCCACTCTTCTCATCACCGCTGTATGACTTTAATCTACTGAACGGTGGTTTATTTGGTGTCATGTGCTATGAGCCCGTAGCCCTGTAGTATGTAGGCCTGTGGGGTTGTTGTGGGGTGGGAGTTATCACACTTTCAAGTCGTCTCTCTCGCTCTGACCAACTGCTCACTGGAACCTTGATCGCCGCGCCCAGCAAGTAAACGATCAATGATCAGCGATGGGGCCATGCACTTCCGGGAGCTGGAGGCTCACAGCTTACGGTACCCCGCTAGTGTGTCTGTTCGAGCAGCTGCTAATATCACGTCAGCAAGGTTGGCTGCCCGACCCTGTGTTCATTCAGTCGCTGTGTACATTTAATACCCACCAGATAAGGACACGGGGTTTCTCAGGGATCGCGCGCGACTGCCCCTCGATTGTGTGTACGTGTCCCTACGTGTGTGTTTTTCTGTATATTCTTGACACATCACACAGTTTTGTAGTGTTTCATGGACAAGCACCCTCGCTACTGGTGCCGTAACTGCTACTTCTAATATCTCTCAGAATAATGCCTGTGATGGGGAAACGTACAGCAGACAAGAACACCAACTGGGCCATCACCACCGTTATCGGTCTATTATGTCTCAAGGTGGCTCTCTACTGCTTCAGGCCCGAAAGCGTGGGGCGCACGATGTCCTCTTCAAGACACGATACGAACGCCCAAGGAAGAAGAATCACGCGGCTAGGCGACACTCCCGATGAGCCAGAGTTCACGTTTGGCCGAGTGATTGACCAGATTGAACGGTCCCACGACGTGACCGACTGGGATGACGATACCATGTTTGTGCATTTCCAGGAGGGCCTGAACAACCAGGGTAGAACCGGCTTCTACGCGATGAAGATCGGAGACAGATACGTTCGAAAGAACACTGAGGACCCAGCCTTCGAAGAGGTTCTTTTCGAGGGCAGCACGCTGCACTTTGACGGGGAAGAGCTTGTTGTGGACGCCGTGACCGTGAGTCCGAACCTCCAATACGTGCTGCTGCTGACAGCAGAAGGGGAGGCGAAGGGGTGTGGCAGATACTGGCTATGGCACTGTGAGACTGGAGATGTCAAGCCACTTGGCTCTGAGCGACTCTGTGGGCCACACTGGGCAGAACACTCAACGGCAATTCTATTCTCAAGAGTGGAGATTAGCCCTACAGATGCCTACTTCTACTACACCGAAAGGGATCAACTAGTACACCAGCACGATTCCCTGGCGCCGCGCTCAATGATGCTGGCCCGCTGATTGCACCACACCAACGATCTTTATGTTTACGACCTTTAATTCGATGCACTTGTATTTAATTCACTAAGTTAGGTGGACTGGCCCAGCCCGCTCCAGAACCGAGGGTATAACCTCGGAAGTCGGTCGAGTTCGCGGGCGCTCCCGCTCGAAAACTGGGAGTTCGCCACTGAAACCTCTAAAAACACCAGTGTTCGTTGTGGGTCTCAGCTACATTGCCACTTTTGGAGATCATTCTGGAGTCTTATCATCTAGTGGATCCTCAATTTAGGTGTCTCTTTCTCATACCCATCAGACTCTGAGTTAAGCACACACAATTGACCATCGCAATGTCGTCCAAAGAAGCCGGCGACAACGCCACCAAACCCGAGCCAACCTCTCCACAACAGAAGCAGAAAACCGAGAAGAAGGACAAGGAGAATGAGGAGGAGCTCACTGAGGAGGACGCAAAGCTCAAGGCCGACCTGGAGATGCTTGTTGAGCGTATCGCTGAGTCCGATGCCTCCCTCTACGCACAGGCCCTCGACCAGCTCAAGACGTCGATCTCTTCCTCCACATCATCCATGACGGCTGTTCCCAAGCCATTGAAGTTCTTGCACCCTCACTACGCTGCGCTGGTGAAGGCATTCGAAACCTGGACTGATGCTGCTCAGAAATCAAAGCTCGCCGATATCCTTTCCGTTCTCAGCATGACACACTCTGACGAGGGAAAGTATGACGCCCTCAAATTCAGATTGATCTCCTCGGAAGACGACTACACCAACTGGGGACACGAATACATCCGTCACTTGGCTTTGGAGATTGGTGAAGCCTCTGCCGATCTCATTGAAGATGGCGCTGAGGAGAGCGCGGCCTCTCAGTTCGATGAGGCAGAAGTGAAGAAGATCGTCCTCAAAATTACCCCATACTTCCTCAAACACAACCAAGAGGCAGATGCCGTGGATCTTTTGCTCGAAACTGACAACATTTCCGAGCTCCCGCAGTTCGTTGACAAAGACATCTTCAAAAGAGTGTGTCTATATCTTGTGAGCTGTGTACCACTTCTTCCTCCACCAGATGATCTGGCCTTCTTACAGACAGCATACTCCATCTACTTGGAGCACGGTGAACTTACTCAAGCATTGGCACTCGCCATCAGAATCGATAGTGAGGACCTTATTGAGTCGGTCTTCAGTGCCACTGACGACTTGTCTGTCAAGAAGCAGCTTGGTCTCTTGTTGTCCAAGCAGAACTCCGCCTACAAGAACGACGAGGTTCAGGAGCTCATCGATAACAGAAAACTGTCTGAGAAGTTCCGCTACATCGTCAAGGAATTGAATTTGCTCGATCCTAAGGCTCCAGAAGACATTTACAAATCCCATCTGGAGAACTCACGCTCTGATATGAGAAAAATCGACTCTGCAAAGCAGAACCTGGCGGCATCATTCGTCAACGCCTTCTTGAACATGGGTTACGGTACAGACAAATTGCTCACCACTGATGATAAGTGGATTTACAAGACAAAGGGTGATGGTATGCTTTCAACAACAGCCAGTATAGGATCCCTCCACCAGTGGGATACTGAATCTATTCAGATCCTTGACAAGTACTTGTACTCTACTGACGAAGAAATCAAGGCCGGTGCCCTTCTTGGTATGGGTCTAACCGGATCTGGTGCACATGATGAAGTTGACTCCGTTCTTTTGCTCCTACAAGATTACGTTACAAACCCTAACAAGAAGCTTGCCATGTCCTCCATCTTGGGTCTTGCCTTGGCCTTCTCCGGCTCTCAGAATGCTGACCTCTTGGAGTTGTTGCTACCGTTGGTATCCAATTTGGAGGCACCTGTGGAAGTATCTGCTCTGGCTGCATTGGCTCTTGGACATGCCTTTGTTGGAACTTGCAATGGTGAGATCACAGACACAATCCTTCAAACCCTGCTGGAGAGAAGCTTCGAGCAATTAGACAACAAATGGATTAAGTTCCTTGCTCTTGGTTTAGGCTTGCTCTATATGGGTAAAGCTGATCAGGTTGACGATGTTTTAGAGACAATCACAGCTGTTGAACACCCAATATCCAAAAGTTTGGAAGTGTTGACCAGAATCAGTGCCTATGCCGGAACCGGTAACGTCTTGGAAATTCAGGGCCTCTTTGAGATTCTGACACCAAGCTCACCAACACCAGAGAAGAAGGAGGACGAGGAGGATGAGGATAACACTGATGGAGTTGATGGCGCTGACAAGAAGGATGCCGAAGGTGACAACGAAATGGGTGACGCTGTCCCAACCAACCTTGAGGAGGCCGCTAAGAAACCGGCCGCCGAAAACGATGACGATACCGATGACGAAGAGGAGGAGAAGAAGGAGGAGAAGGTTGATGAATCATTACAGTACGCCGTTCTGGGAATTGCTATCATTGCTCTTGGTGAGGATATTGGTAAGGCTATGTCTTTGAGACACTACGGCCACTTGCTTGATTATGGTTCTGACGCTATTCGTCGTGCCGTGCCTCTTGGTGTCGGTCTATTGTCCACATCAAACCCTCAAGTGAACATCATTGAGTCCCTCTCTCGTATGTCGCACGACCAGGACACAGACGTTGCCATCAATGCTATCTTCTCTATGGGACTTATTGGTACTGGTACCAATAATGCCCGTCTCGCTCAGTTATTCAGACAGCTTGCAGGATACCACAGTGATCCAAATGCTATCTTCACAACCAGAATCGCACAGGGTTTGACACATCTTGGTAAGGGTACTCTTACACTCAATCCGTTCAACACTGAGGGCAGAGTTCTCTCCAAGGTTACCCTGGCCTCCCTGCTCACTGTGGCTGTTTGTTTCCTTGATCCTAAATTCATCATGGAGCACCACTACTTACTCTTCTTCCTCAACGCTGCAGCCCGCCCACGTGTACTCGTTACCGTTGATGAAGACTTGAACGAGTTGCCAGTCACAGTCAGAGTTGGTAAGGCTGTTGACGTTGTTGGCCAGGCTGGTAACCCTAAGACGATTACCGGTTGGGTCACACAGACTACCCCAGTGCTTCTTGGATACGGTGAAAAGGCCGAGCTTGAAGAGAACAGCGAATATGTTGCATTGTCTTCGTTCCTTGATGGCATAGTTATCTTGAAGAAGAACCCTGACTACGTTCCAGAGGAAAAGTGAATAGCATCTACAATGTAAAAGTGGTTCAGGTATTAATGATAAATGTAAGATTAAATGTCTCAGAAGTCATCAAAGTCCCCACGGAATGCATGACCAAGCCATCTGAGCATCTTATTGTAAATTATGGTATTAGCGTTGTGGTAGCGGATGGCATGGTCGGAGTCGGGGAAGACATGCAAGTCGTAGTTCTCAACCTGTTCCAAGTTGAACTTATCCAACAATTTGGCAGAATGTTGGAAGTGGACGTTATCATCTCCACTTCCATGGCATAGCAAGAATCTCTTACACTGCCCAATTTGCGTGACGTTATGAACAGAAGCCTTGGCATACCCATCTGTGTTACTCTGAGGGGTGTGCATGTATCTCTCTGTGTACACTGAGTCGTACAATCTCCAGTCAGTCACTGGCGCCACCGACATACCGTAGCTGAATGTCTTTCCTGCATCTGCTTCGAGAGTTTTCAATGTCATATAACCACCGTAACTCCAACCAAAGATGGCAATCTTAGAAGCGTCAACATATGGTTTCTGCGACCAATGCTTAGCTGCGGCAATCTGGTCAATCACCTCGTAGTGGCCCAAATTATCTCTCACGATCGATCTGAATTCACGACCCTTGAAACCAGTACCACGTCCATCAACTGTGACAACAATAGCGTCCAATTGAGATGCAACAACTTCAGGGAAGGTGAACTCGTATGCTTTGGTAACCAGTTGTGAGCCTGGACCTCCGTAGACGAAAAACAGAACTGGATAATTCTTCTGCTCATCAAAGTGTGGAGGTAATCTTTCGACGTAGTTGACAGTGGCACTTCCAACATCAACCTGACCATAGTTGAGAGTTGGGAGATCGTAGCCTTTCAAAAGAGCATGAAGTTGAGTGTTGGTTTCTAATGTTTTGGACTTCATTGTGTACAAATCAAGCAGTTTCTGCGATGGAACACCTGGCCCTTTGTAGCTCAAGGACACAAATCTTGCACCAGTAGAGAATGAAGCAGAGTACCAGCCTTCATCGGTTGTGAGCATAGTCTTGTTACCAGTATGCAAGTCAAGAGAGTACAAGTGTCTCTCGATGGATGACACCTCAGTTGAGAAGAAGTAGATAAGGTCCTTGGAACGATCGAACGCACTTGGTGCAGCAACAACCTCCCAATCTCCACTTGTCAATAACTTAGGACTTGATGTGTCTGGAGGGCTGTAGTATGCCAAATGGTTGAAACCATCGACTGAGATGGTGTCAATGTACCCGTCGAATTCACGAGTGTCTGATTTTGGAATGAACATTGTGTCATGGGTGATCTCAAACCAACTGTCTGTGACTTCATCTCTGGTAATTTGATAAGAGAGGTCTGATGCATCAATTAACACCACCTTCAAATAATCAGCTTCTCTGTTAATTGATTTCAAAAGTAGCTGCTCATCACCGACCCACATTACCTCGGTGAAGATATCGTAGAGGTAGTCGAGGTACTTTGTCTCCTGGTCGTGCAAGTTGTACACGGCTAACTGCACATTAGGGTTTTCGTACCCTGGCTTTGGGTACTTGATGGTTCTGAGCTCTGGGTAGGAAGAATCATCTTGAGCAAAGTAAGTGATTGGGAACTCTGGAACCAGTGAGTCGTTGGTTCTCAAGAACGCAACGAAATCCCCCTTGGGGGACCACCAGAGAGCACTGTCGCCCTCGAGCACTTCTTCTTCATACACCCAGTCTGGAACACCGTTGAAGATACTAGCACTGCCATCGAACGACGCTTGGGTTGCTACTCCTGATTGTAGATCGTAGACAAATACGTCGTTCTCCAAGACATAGGCGATGTGATCAGATGATGGAGACCAAATGGCAATCGACAGCTTATCTTGATGCAAAGGTTTTATCGTCTGTTGTTCCACGTCCAATATCCAGTAGAGCCCGAAGGAAGAGTGTCTGTAGTGCTGAGTCCAGTTTGTCTGAATCAAGGCGTACTCAAGGTTTGGACTGGAAACGAACTTGGTGATTTCGTATTCAGAACCTCCATCGGTGATATGAGAGCCATTGTAGAGCACTTTCTCAAATGTCTCGTCCTCAATGGATTTGATCAAGTAAACTCCAGAGTCTTCGGTGACATAGGTTCCCTTATCGTTGGTGTAGGAGTCCAGCTCGGAAATCCACTGGATGGTCTTGAACTTTGGTGAGAAGCTTGAGTTTCTCGTCTCCTCGAAGCTGATCAGCTTCTTCTCAGATGATGTAGTGATCCCTTGGAACTCGTCATCTAACTTGTCCTTGCGTGAAACAGGCTCCAGTATGTGGTGTGTGTTTGGGAGCTTAAGTGACGAACGAAGGTCGCTCACCGCCGAGATGAGGAAAGCAGATCCCCAGACGAGGGCGACTAGGAGCATTGCGTAAGCTAAGGGCTCTCTAGCTGGCTGTGGACGATTGCGTCTGATGTATGCCTCCTCCTCCTCCTCCTCTTTAGCTTCCTTTGTGTACCTCATCTCTGGATGGGTGAGTTTCTGTGAATAGGGGAACAGCAGATGTAAAGCAGATGTTGCCTTTTGTGGCGGCTGGATGGGATGTGGATGAGATAGAGACGCTGGAAATGACCCTAATTGCAATAAAATTCTCTGGTTGGGTTTCTAGTAAGGCAATTGTTAAGCAAATGTCCCAATCGTTAGCTCTCGTCGCTGTGTCAGAGACTTCTCGTGTCCTGCCAGTCCCAGTCTCCAGAGACTGCGTCGGACTTTAATTTAATGCCCGTGTGTGACCTGTGCCGGCGCTACCAGAGTTCGCGAACCGTTATCGCGGAGTGGAGAAACCAAAATTGGACAAATAGCCGAAAAGAGGTTGTTGACGTTACCCGGCCGAATGGGTTGCTGCGGGCAATTCGCGAATCGCGAAAGTTTTCGCTTCTGCTCGCCGTGTGGCCCGTGCAAATTTTTTTCCTCACCTTACAAAAGAGGGCGTGCGCCACCCGATCAGAGTGCGCAACCCAAAACCTGGCACTAATCCCACAAAGCATCACCGGGCCACACACTTTGACACAATCGAGCTCTCCAACGGCCAGCTACCCCCTTAACTACGCCCACGCTGCACCGAAACCCACATTGTGACTTTCCTCACGGTACGCTCTTCTGTGTGCTGTTATCGCTAACAAACCTTTTATATCACTCAGCCCGTCAGAGTCAAGACATTGAGGGTCACCAGACACAAGTCACAACAAACATTAACTCCTCTCTGGAAAATCGCACGCCAGCCGCTAGTTTTTGTCACTTCGTTTGCTACCTGAACAGAACCCCCTACCTCGTCCTCTACTAGCTTCCAGATCATGAGCTTAGACCCAACGACCAACTCTGTCACCAGTGCTACTGCTGCCTCCCTGCAAAACGCCCGTATGGCGCAACAGAGCTATCAGCAACAACAGCAGCAGCAACAGCAGCAGCAACAGCAACAGCTCATCCAGCAGCAGGCCCATGATTACTACTAGCAGCAAGTCCAAGATGTCAAAAATCAACAACAGCAACAGCTTTAGCTCCAGCAGGCCCAGGCCCAGGCTCAGGTTCAGGCCCAGGTTCAGGCCCAAGTCCAGGCTCAGGTGCTTCGCCAACAGCAGCAACAACTTCAGGATCAGGTGCGTCAGTTGAGTAATGCTCAGTTCACAACCGACCAACAGCAACAACAGGCCCAACAACTTGTTAATGTCTATGGTCAGTCCAACGCCTATGCACAGGCTGCTCAGCAGCTTGTCAACATGCCGCAAGCCACTGGTTTAGCCCCACCTGGAACAGCCAACTCCCTGCAATAGATGCAGCTTCCACAGACTGAGTTTGACACCAGAGAGAACTTGGTGACCTACATCCACCGCTACGCCAAGGACAATGGGTTCGGTATTGTCATCTCGCATTCCAATGAGAAGGCTATCTACTTCACTTGCGAACTCGGAGGTACTTACAGAAACAAGAGAAACATCAATGACAAGGAGAGAAAGAGAAAACTTACTACAAGAAAGATCAATTGTCCCTTCTCCATGGTTGCCAACTGTAAGAAGAACGACCACGACGAGATTATCAAGTGGATTTTGAGGATCACAAATCCAGATCACAACCACGACAAGCTGAACTTGAACGAAAGTTTCCCAATGTTGAGAAGAAGAAACCCTGACATCAACCGTCAGATCCGTGAGTTGTACCTCAAGGGACACAAGCCACTCATGATTGAAAAGATGCTGAAGGATATGTTCAAGGGTATCCTGATCAACAGAGAAGACATCTACAACGAGACAAGAAAGATGAAGAGAGAGGAGAAGGTCAAGGTTGGCGTGCCAACGGTCACTGAGCAGCATGAACAGGCCGCTGCTGCTGCTGCCGCCGCCGCTGCCGCTTCCAGTGGTGAGCTCAAGAACATCGCATACGATCATGACAACTCACTCGACCAGAACATCCCATCCCTCCTTCAACAGGGACTTCCATTGAGTTTGCCTCAATACCAAACCATCCCAACTACACCTCAGCACACATCTGCGCAGCAAGGTTTTACTCAATAGCTTTACCAACAGATGGGGAACAACGTTGTGAACCAAGCCATTGTTAATGCTCAACAGAGTCCTTCTAAGGATGATGCCATGAGTAACATCGACATCACCCTTGTCAAGCAACAAAATTCTATTTAAGCTTGATACCTGTGCATGATTTTGCTTCCCAATCGTTCTGTTTGTTATATTTTGTCAGTTCCCTGTCTAGTTTGCTTGTTCGTTTACTCGTGTTATTGAATCTGTGTGTTTGCTCAAATGGTTTTATTCTGATGGACGCGGTCTCTCCATCACTACTGGTTTTGTTCTCTTCTTTCTCTTCCCCGTGTCAATTGGTGTTTGTGTTTGGCATGTTTGGCTTTCTATTAAGATACTTAAAAGTCCTGACCTCCCTTCCGTACATGCCACTTTGTTTGCTTTATCGACTTTCCAAAACTTGTGTTATTATACGTCTCTCTATATTATAGACTTGTAAATGTTTGACACGCTCAACAGCGATTAAATGTTGCGCAAACCATCCAACCCAAACTCCAATTCCTGTTCCAGTCCAGCAAACTCCTGACAATATACGCTCTCCTGTGGTCTAGGTGGTAAATCGTGCGTGAACTGTCCCTGCACGATTCCGAGCTGTCCCACAGGACTTTCAAGTACTGGTTGTTGCAGTTGTGTGGAGGCGTCGTACAACGACGGGTTCGTGAACCCTTGGTCGTACATCATATGTTGCTGTTGTGCGGTAATGTGTTGTTCATACTGTTGTTGTTGAGCGAACTAGTGCTGCTGCTATTGAAGCTCGAAGTCGTGTTGTCTCTGCAGTTGTTCCTACTGTTGTTGTTGTTGTTGCTGTTGTTGCTGTTGTTGCTGTTGTTGTTGTTGTTGTTGTTGTTGTTGTTGTTGTGCTTGAAGTTCTGCATCTGGGTTTGTGAGATCGAGTTCTTGTTCTTCAACCGGTCTTCTAACGAACTCTCTGAATCCCGCTACTTCATCCAGGATCATCTGTCTCATGGCTTCCAAGTCATCAACTTCCTCAAACTTGAAATCAAACTTGGTCTGACATATCGGTTCGTCGGCAGGGTCGTGCCACACACTTAGATACTCGTGGTTCAATGCCTCCTCCACTGTGATTCTCTTTTCTGGGTCTAGGCAGAGCATCTTGTCCAAAAGATCGAGCGCCAATGGATTAGCATTTGGGAAAAGTTGTGAAAACGGAATCTTAGGCATGAATGGCAGCGATCTGACGTAGTCCTGTGCTCTCTGAGACCCGATTCTCGTGAGTGTCTCTTCTGGAGGTGTTCCAACAATGTAAAGGATCTGGTTCAGCTGGTCAACGTAGTCTTTTCCCTTGAAAATTGGCTTTCCGCCGAGAAGCTCGGCCAGAATACAACCGACTGACCACATATCGATAGCCTTAGTGTATGACTGGAAGCTGAGCATGATCTCTGGAGCTCTATACCATCTTGTAGCGACGTACTCCGTCAAGAATCCTGCGTTTTTCTCCGGGATCGATGAGTAGCCTCTCGCAAGACCAAAATCACAGATCTTCAGCTCACAATCTGCATTAACCAATAAGTTGCCGGGTTTCAGATCTCTGTGTAGCACATCAGCGGAGTGGATGTACTTCAGCCCGCACAGGATTTGGTAGATGAAACTCTGATAGTGCGCATCGGTCAAAGGTTGTCCTGAGCGAATGATCTGGTGCATATCGCACTCCATCAGTTCTTCATATAGATACACCTCGTTGAACTTCTCCTTGTTGACGATGTCAAGATCATAGAGGCATGTGATGTTCTTGTGTCCTCTGAAGTGTCTGAGAAGCTTTAGTTCTCTCAGTGCTCGCTTGCACAGAATCTTTTTACTGAAAATGTTGGTGACTTTCTTGATAGCGACATTGACGTCTGGGGTCTCCGCATATCTGGCTGAGCACACGATTCCATAGGCACCGTGACCGAGCTCCTTGATGATCTCAAAGCGTTTATCAATGGTGAACTCCTGATGGAACACGTTGAATGAGTGGCGCTCCGGTTCCGCCATCGTTATTGAGCGTTGAGATAAAGCAATCGGAGTCAAGAAATGTATATAATCAATTGGGATGTTCCGATGAATTGATCTTTCACCAGCACAATACGCGTTGTCACTTCCTCGCTGTCCTTCAGTCCATGAAACAGGATCGAACCGTTGACGTGTTGAACTTTCCTGCACAAATTTGACGGGCACGGCGTACACGCGGGTTCACGGTGGTCGCGGGGGTGTAAACAGGGAGTTTCTATTAATACACTGCGTACGCATCTTTTCTAATTCATAGGCACTGTATTGGGGTTCCGGTAATAAATAGTAATGATATCATTGATTCTAGGGCCTAGCTGAGCTTCTCAGAGCCTCTCGAGGCCCAGGTAGAACTGCTTTACCTTCTCATCGGCACGGATCTTGTGCTTATCAAAGTTTAGAATCTGGAGCGCATCTTTGGAAACAGCTCTCGACAACGCAACGTAAACTTGACCAGCTTCAAACACTTTGTTAAGATCAACCTTGACACGCTGTAGAGTTTGACCCTGTGACTTGTGGATGGACAAGGCCCATGAAAGCAACAATGGCAATTGCATTCTTGTTGGCGGATCCCTAACATCAGCCTTCTCGCCAGCAATAAATTCCTCACGATCCATCAACTCCACCCTGAAGCTCTCGCTATTGGCGATCTTGAACTTGATGACAGGAAGTTCACCGGAGCCTTCCTTTAGAGCCATGTCACATAAATCACGGACCCTCTCTTGCCTATCCGCAGGCAGGTTATTGATCTCAGTGAGCACCTCCCTTGGAATCTCTGGTTTCCCAATGCATCTAGAGATCAGTCTCATTTCATTCAAGGCACACGGTGAGCAGATTTCATCTGCAGTTGCATAATCAACTCTCATTTGCAAATAGAGGTTGGATGTCAAGAAGGTAAGTATGATACCCAATGAACCATTGACAAGAGTCTCATCCTTGTTCTTGAGCATCATCACTTGGGCATCCTCCTTTAGCGTGAGAGATGCCACGGCCATTGTATTCTCGACAAGCCTTTTGTTGATATCATTCTGGCAATTCAAATCAACTGCTGCGAAGTGAACAGTTTTACCATTTAGTTGCTCCAAACGTCTTCTGTTGGATGAATCGACCTCTCGTCTTGTGGCATACAACTCAGTTGGCATAATCCCATCATCGTACTGCACCTCCCTGTCGAGAGACTTCAAGAAACTCACCTGTTCGTTCGTGAACTCTGCGATTCTGAGAGCGTTCAAAATATCAACAAATGCTGTATCAGCTTGTCTGAAAACTTTGTGGAGCAAGATAGTATGATTAATGTGTTTCCAGGCATTTGACTCAAAACAGAACTGCGATCCATGCCTCTTGTCAGGAACTGGTGGTAACTGGAAGAAGTCACCGGTTAAAATGATCTGGATACCACCAAACGGCAAGTGCGGTGCTGAACGAACTCCTCTTGCCACTGCGTCCAATTTGTCCAAGAATTTACCATCTAACATGGAGATTTCATCAATAATCAAAACCTTGGTTCTTCTCCAGTTTTCTCTCACCTCTGCAATTCTCTTGATCTTGTTGACGTATACAGAAGCAGTCTGGTCGCCGATGCCCATACATGCAAATCTGTTGATGGTTTGACCTCCAATATTCACAGCAGCAAGTCCTGTAGACGCCGTAACGGCTACCGCTTTAGCTCCGTGTCTGGACTTGAGCCTGATCACAATCTCTCTCAAAAGCACCGACTTACCCGTACCAGCAGAACCGGTGTAGAAGACATTCTTGCCACTCTCGACAATTTTCAAGACATGTTTCTGCTCCTCACTGAGATTGATTTTGCTGTTTGACAAATTGAACAACGATGTTTTTGACGAAGCTGCAGTCTTTAAACGTGGATTCTTCTTACCTAATGAAGACTATTGCGTCCATGGGTTGGTTCTCTTTTGTGACTGTTTGATCTCCTGCGATCCAAAACTCAGCTTGCCGCCTTTCATATTAAGCTGTGCCCCTGTTGAAGACTGTCTCTGCATTGTTGGAAATGACTGGGAGTGGAGCGTCTTAACGAGCGGCTCTCTGACGGGCCTCGTAATCAATGATCCAATAGCTGCTGACTATTTCAAATTTCTCGGTTCTGGCTTCTCATCTTCTGTCAAGTCTATCTCATCTTCGGTACTGAACGATGTGGTGTTGGTTATCATTGCCAATGTACTCTTGGATTTTGAAAGTGATATGATAGGAACATTGGTTGGGCGGGTATTCTCAGAAGTTTGCCTGAATGTCATCGGCTGTTTTTTCTCTTCAATATCACTGTTGCTTCGCTTGGCAAAGAACGAGATTGGCTTCTGGTTGTTTCGTTTCAGCAAAGGAGATGGGGCCTTGAATGGAAGGCTCTTCTTGCTGAGCGTACGCGGCTTGGTCTTCTTTTCATCTGGACTTAAGATCATGAACGCCATATTGGCAAATCCTGTCTTTGAAGATTGAACTAACGGGAGCAAAGATGTGGACTAAGAGCCAGAGTTGTCTGCCTTGCAACTTCACTAACGCGCCGTTCAGATACGTCTTAGTCTACGCGCTACTACGGTCAAATTGTTCGTGTTGTTTGGCTTCGCGTTGTGTTGGTCTCCAGGGCAACCGCTGAGAGGTGATACAAATATCAGTGGCGAATATAACTGTTATTGGGGGTGTTTTGAGCTTCCATGCAGACTTTGCTGGGTTAACATCTTTCAACCATATTGATACCAGAACATCATTTTAGAAATATGAGAATTAGTGTACTGGCATCTAGTTCTGCTTCAACTGTACGTTGTAGACACCAGGACAACATCAGTAAACCTTCCGTAAAACATCACTACACCTCTCACAATAATAGTACACCGCTGATGGCTTGGGCTTGACATGAGCATGAGCTACAACTCCTACGATGTTTCCATGAGAACGTACGCAAAACTGTTAGATCACATAGGTGTGTGTGCTCCTTATGCTGATTATCATAACACCAGGATTTCCAGGCATATATCATATATAAAAGTTCCAAACTTGTTACGGACGCGTAAGGTTTCAATTTTATGCTCAGCGAGTACAAGGTTGCATTGATATAAATATACAATCGAGATCAACTTGACAATTATGCGTATAATTATACGGGGAACGTGAATTACGATTTACAAAAATGGAAAGTTATCTAAGAGCTGATCTCCTCATTTTTATTTAACAACAGACGAAAGGGTATGAAGTACGACACCCAGATCTACTACCCCTCGTCCCTCAGTCTTTACCTTCAACCATATATGTCTCTGATAATGTCGTAAATGCTACAAAACTGTTCACCGGGAGACTCCTTTTACCCAAGAGCTACATTCAGATGGACCTCGTCAGTTTTGTTCTTCTCATTGGTATTACAATACGGAATGTTTTGCTCCCCTTTGAGTCACGTCTGCTTAATAAGCGAAGAGCCTAAAGAGCCGAATTAGTAAGCGTGCGGCAAGAGGAACCCAGTCATTCGTATCATAAGATCAGCGTATGTTCGATTCTTCCTTAATGGTAGTCGCTTGAATGATTCGAATGGCATGGTTATGTCCCCATACCATTGTCTTGCTACGAATATATACTGTTACGGCTGCCCGTTATGCTGCCCACAAGTTTACCCATTGAACACATGAACGATCACATATCCCCACAAACCGTCATGAGTCTCTCAAGTAACGAACAAATAATGACTAATCTCCCCAAAAAGACGGAATCAGAGCTCTCGATGAATAGAGACAGTGGTGGATCCTCTGATCATACCGATGTGGAGAGCCAACCTCATGCAGACAGTTAGTCAATTGATACAACAGAGAAGGACCCATTTGAAGTGGTGTTTGACGGCACTGATGACATTGAAAACATTGGGGAGTCGATGAGTCTTCTTAGGAAATGGCTTATAGCGATTATACTGGCACTCTCGTCGATTTGTGTTACAATGATTTCATCAATATGGTCATTGGCGTCTGAACATATTCAAGAGAGGTTCAACGTTTCACGTGAAGTTGCGGTTCTGGGAATCTCTCTCTACATCTGGGGTCTTGGGCTCGGACCTTTATTTTTGAGCCCCATCTCTGAATTTTATGGCAGAAAGTACACCTTCATACTGGGGTTGTTTTTATGTACGGCCTTCCAGTTCCTTACAGCCTTCAGCTCGAACTTTGGCGCACTGCTGTTTGGCCGATTTGTATCAGGGTTCTTTGGGAGTTGCTTCCTCAGTATTGCTGGGGGTACCATCACAGATATCTTCAAGAAGCATGAGATCGGCGTACCGATGTGCATATACTCTCTTGCTCCCTTCTCAGGCCCATCACTAGGTCCTTTAGTATCAGGTTTCATCAACGCGCACATCAACTGGAGATGGACTTTCCACGTTCTTATCATCTTTTCTGGTGCCATGACAGCTCTTGTTACTTTGTTTGTACCTGAGACTTACAGACCGGTTTTGCTCATTGCCAAGGCGAAAAGAATAAGGGCTGAAACCGGTGATGATCGATATTTTGCACCTTTGGAAGTGCTTCAGCGTAAACAGTCCATCTGGAAAACCTGTCTGGCTTCACCCAAAAGACCGCTCTTGCTTTTGATGAGAGACCCAATGATGTTTGTTTTGTGTTTCTACTCCGGATTAGCACTGGCGATCGTCTATCTGTTCTTCATTGCATTCCCGTACATCTTCAAAACGGTATTCAGCTTCTCCATATGGGCACAGGGTATCTCTTTTCTGGGAATGTTTGTTGGCATGGTATTGGGAGGGTGCACAGCACCCTACTTCCAGCAGATGTACAACTCACGAACTGCAGCTAATGGCGGGAGGGGAAAACCCGAGTTCCGGTTCTATCCTTTCCTAGTGGGATCGTTTATCATGCCTATTGGACTATTCATTTTGGCTTGGACTAGTTACCCCTACCTCAACTGGATGGGGGCAATTGTCGGCAGCGGCGTCTTTGGATGTGGTGTTGCGCTGACGTTCCAAGGAATCTTCGCTTACACCGCTGATGGGTATTGTTTGTATGCAGCTAGTGCCATGGCGTGTAACTCTTTGGTTAGGAGCACAATGGCTGGTGTATTTCCGCTATTCGGGTATCAAATGATGGTAAAACTCGGGGTCCAATGGGGAGTCTCTTTGTTGGCGTTTCTGGCAGTGGCTCTCATCCCAGCACCTTTCTATTTCTATCGATTTGGTGAGAGACTGAGGGCCAAGAGTCCCTATGCTTGGAGTGGGGACTAATTGATGAGTATGTAATAGGATAGACCAATTAGTATGGTTCCAGACGCATCAACGTGAGAGGTACGTTTATCGCTACTTAGTCGACTCCATGTAGTCAATGCCTTTCTATAATCACCCACTCTTAACACAATACCTAAACGGACCTCATAGAACAGTAAGAAAAACCTCACCTCACACACCACCGCACACAACCAATTGGAAAGCTCATTTAATTCCCCCAGAAACATCATCTTACCACTTTTGCGCCTGAAGAGTTTCGCCATTCCATTGCGCCATTTCCCGTAATTTACGCCATTCGCTGCCCAATGCGGAGAAGCCTGCGGCCCGTACCGCAGCCTCAGCCAATCGCAGCGCCGGGTTTCCACCAATAAGCACACACACAAAATTCTGTGGGAGCGCGCGCGTTAGTGGGTGGGCAGAGCTTCGGGTTGGAAAAAAATCATCACATCGAAAAAGAGCATTTTTGTATGACAAAGAGCACACAGCTGTCGTTGTTGAGCATATTTTCCCACACAAGTCAAGCTACTGCTAAACGGTCGTAATACATCAGCCATCTGATCATACTCTCGAGCCCGTTTTCCCACTTTTGATCTGTGCCTATCCTCAACTAGCGAGTCTATTTATCCCCCACACATCACATTACACACATACAATGTTCGCCAGAACCGTTTTGAGATCCCAGTTGGCCCCAGTTGCCAGAAGATCCCTTGCTGCCCCATCCGTCAGATTGGCCCCATCCCTCGTCAGAAACTTCTCTGACCACCACGAGGAGACCTTCGAGGAGTTCACAGCTAGGTAAGTCCACGACGCTTTGAACGACATGGTGCAAGACTAGACCAGAGAAGGTGAACAGATCGGCGATGAGGTGGGAGCTATGCGCTACAGTTTCGCCTAGAGTATACAACCCCATGACTATCGAGTTTACATTGTGTGCTCAAAAGCCCTCCATCATCCACCACCATCGCTTCTCAGTCTTGACGCTGCAATTGGTCAAAACCCACCACCACAGAGTACTAACATCACCACAGATTCGAGAAGGAGTTCGACCAGGCCTATGACCTCTTCGAGGTTCAGCGTATCCTCAACAACGCTTTCTCTTACGACATGGTCCCATCCCCAACCGTCGTTGAGAAGGCCCTCCAGGCTGCCAGAAGAGTCAACGACTACGCCACCGCCGTCAGAGTCTTTGAGGGTTTGAAGTACAAGGTCGAGAACGTCGAGCAGTACAACGCTTACCTCGAGGAGTTGAAGGCTGTCAGAGAGGAGCTTGGAATCACACTCAAGGAGGACTTGTTCCCAGAGTTGGCAAACAAGCCACACCACAACTAAGTTGTGTTATGTCTTTTGATATTCTCACATCATTTTCATTCACATTCACATCTTACAAGTATACCTTACAACAACACCACATCCTCGATCCATTCTCACATCCACAAAACCACACCACTGTCATGCCTTAAATGGCGACACTTAAGTTCCATCACACGGCGAACGCAACTAATGACCGGGCTACACATACATCTATGAGGAAATAGTGAGCTAGGCAATGAAGTAGTTTCATTACTACATCTGCCGTTATTAAAGCTTCATTGAATCCTTCTATTGACTGTCCGTTGCGCCTTGTCTTTTCTTGTCTTTGTCTTTTTGTTCAAGAGAGATCATGGGTAATCTTGATTTCGAATTGCATCTTTTGAAATTCTTATTTATGCGATGGATTCTCTCTCAGCTTTTCTTCTATTTTCTTGGAGGTTTATCTATTATTATACACAGCATTTTACTATAGTTACCAAATCGTTGCCTGTAAGTGTTCTGAGTTGTAATTGGTGACGAGGAGGAACGCACTCTAAGTCCCTCTTGGCTGTGTATGCAAACGTAGTACTAGGGTCGAATGTTGAATTTTGGTAAAAAGCAGTGGTTACAGCAGTAAAATGACTTGGTCTCTTGCGTCAAATGCAATCATTAGTTTTTCTATCATACATAAAATGGGCACAGTAGCGACACAGCCTTTGTGAGCTGATATTAATACACCTATCAATCAGAATAGTCATTGTCTTCTTCCTCTTCATCGTCCTCAATGAAACCATCATCCTTCTTTCTCTCCACTGTCTCCTCATCCTCCGCATCACTATACAACTCGTCAGTCTTAGCCTGGTTATTCACATCTTCTGTGGCATCGAACCAGTCTGTGTAGATATCAACCGGTCTGGAGAGGGCGTTTATCGTTGTCTGGAAGCTCTGACCACAAATCTTACAGTAGAGGGTACCCAGATTGTTCTTCTTGTCCATTGTACAAATAATGGACTTTTCGTGATTACAGAAGAGACAATTGAAGGCGGTGTCAAGCTTCTGCACAGTCTTCTTGACTGGTTTTCTGGACGACTTTTTTCTACCCTTTGAGGATTGAGTTAATGAGGGATTTCCAAAGAACAATACTAGAAGGATCAACTCACCATTTTGATAAAGCTTGGAAACGATTTGAATGAACACTGAGCTCAGCTTCTTTGACCAAAGCCACTGATAATCCACAACATATCAAGACTCCACTCTGAGCTTTCGAGGTTCGGTGATGATTATTGACCCGTCTTAAAAATGACAGGTCACGTGCGCAAAAATTACGGTTCGGGACACACAGGGGGAAAATTTAACCTGGCACCAAAAACTTTTTTGGGTATGCGATGAGCGTTATCTCTCCAGTTGATCTATTTAGTGGGCCAATTCAGCATCGTAACAAAATGGCAGGAAAGGTTACAAAGAAAACACAGACCAAGAAGGTCGCTACAAAACCAAGGGGCAAGGTCGTTAAGGCCACCAACGTTGAGGACGTTGATGCTTCAAAGATCACAGCTGCCGAAAAGACATCATCTGCATCTAGCCTTGTGGACTCTGCTACTGTTTCCAAGGCTCTCAAAGCTCTCAAGCAATTCATCACAAAGAAGCAGGAGGAGCAGGAAGAATCCAATCAGCTGTTCGAGGACGAGGTGATAGGTAACATCCAGATCTCCTTCACCAAGAAGGATCTTTTCACCACTAAGAAGAACTTCAAGCCAAGATTGATTAAGATCAACGACAAACCTCAACCGGAGGAGAAGCCAACTGTCGGTCTTTTCGTCAGGGACAATCTTATCGACAAGGAGCTCTTGGACAAGATTGAAGACTCAGAGTTGAACACACTCCTCGGCGAGATTATTGCCGGTGCCGAACTCAAGACCACATACAAGCAGTTCGAGAAGAGAAGACAGCTTTACTCCAAGTATGACATTTTCCTCGCTGATGACCACTTGATCACATCTTTGCCAAAACTTTTGGGTAAGACTTTCTACGACTCCAACAATAAGATTCCAATTGCTATCAAGATTGGTGAGAAGTTTGGTATCCAGTCCGTCACCAACAGCATCAACAAGGTTTTGAACTCTGTTGTTTACCACTTGCCAAGAAGTAACAACTTGGTCATCAACTTGGGAAGCATCGAGCAGGTGAACGAGTCTCTCATCGAGCAAGTGATCAAGCACTTCGAGAATGAGGAGTTGAAGGCCATCTTCATCAAGAGTAACGATTCTCCAGCTTTGACATTGTACGAGAAGAAGAATGCATACACTGAGGCTGATGTTGCCGCCACCGAGAAGACTGAGTCTAGTGCCGTCACTTCCACATCTGCTGCTGTTGATGGTCTTCCAGAGAACATCAAGCTCTCTCAGTTCGAGAGAGGTTTGATTGAGTTGGCCCAGGAGGATGAGATTCCACAGTTGTTGGCTTCTAAGATCAAAAAGTCCCAACAGAAGGCCAAGCTCGATGCTAAGAAGGAGAAGAAGGACACCAAGCAGAAGCAGCCAGCTAAGGCTGATGCTAAGAGCAAGGTGACGAAGAAGACTGTGAAGGCTAAGAAGTGATGTGCATTTCAATGTGTATGGAGACAGCTTGCTAGTACATTATACTGCTACACTCTTTGAGCTCCGGTTAAAATTCTCTGCATTTTCATATTTTGTTAATCTGTTAATTTCTTGAATGTTTGTTATACTATTAGAGAACTGACTAAGTAGGTAGGTGAAGAGGAGTGATATAGCGTAATGTCCCCGCCAAATGCATCCAGCGTAGCATGATAGACACCAGCCAATGACACCCGAGCAGTGTCAACTCAACATTTGGCCAATAAAGAATCATGGGGCGTAGGCCTACATACAACCAGGAAGGAATGACTACGTGTGACTCAAAACACTGGACCCTCAAGCTCGGTGTCTAACAGTAATCTGCTGGTGAAGTGAGAGCCCGAGGACTGGCAGGGTAATCCGTATTGAGGTAAGTACGAACAAACTCAAAATAACACACTGCGCATGGGTCATGTACAAGGTTACAAGGTTACAAGGTTCAGTGAAACCGACAGCGTAACTCCGTCTCAGATGGTTGTGCATTCAGACTCCAGAGTAAGGCACTCGATAACTGAGCACGTATTCTCATATCCAGCAGTCACACCCCATAATGACTAACAAGATATACGAAACTAGGATTTGTCCCGACTTTCGAGACACCGTCATATATCTTGTCCGTATTTCTGCGCCAAAACGCTGGACTATGGTTGTCTCGCAGAAAAGCAGCGGGCGTGACACCATTTTGACGTCTCTCACCGTCGGAGATCCATAGAATAACGTCAGAATGGCACATGAGGACGTAGCCTCGCAAATGCAGCGTGTCGTGCACACCAAACATTCGATGCTTCTTCGAAGGGAAACTGGACCATAACACTTAGACCACTTTGCTGCAAATCTGTCTTGGAAAGACCAAAGCTTGAGCTGGTGTCTGTTGGCAGCACTGGCGTTCTATGCCGTGTCCCGAGACAACTGCCCGCGCGGGATTTGACCCTGTGGGTTGGCGCCGTCATTCTTCAGCCCGCTTTTGTTATTTGTAGAAGTAAAAGCTTCTATTGACATAGTCCAGAACAAGTCATCTGCGAAGTCGACCAATCAAAGCCACTCACAGTAAAACCTTGCAAATTCCATGTGTCTTTTCTGTTCAGATCTCTCTTATATGCCAACCTTGTCAAGAGCGAGCGCTTTACAGACAGTAAACAGCAGCAGTGCGGTTGATTGTACTGAGCTCTTTCTAGCAACTAGTTATGGAATTGTACAGGTTAGAGCCCACAAGAATCACTTGAACAGTTTGTAGTCCCTAGCTCGAGAACTCCACATGTGAGGTAAATTTTTTTAGCCCCTTGTCTCAGGCTCTAGAGTTGAACTGGTAACCACGTTCTACGTTGGGGACACAAGACACGACGATTCAGATTTAAGTTCACTCACATATCAGCTTGAAAAGGGTTCATTTGATGGTAAAGTCTTTTCTGTTGGTGCCGGATTGGCCTCAGCGGAGTATATTCTCAACTTGAGGACGTAACTAGTTAGCTAGATGTCCTGTTTCGGACTTGTTGTACACAGGCACGGTATTCCCTTTCACCAGTAGCCTGCACAACCAGCCACGCATACTTCAGATTAAACTAAGGGTTTAAGCGGATGGTTTCAAGCGGACAAAACTCAACTAGATTAGTCAACCTGACAAAGAGCCTATCATTTTGTACATGTCAACGACAATGCACAAATTGACCTCAAATCCTCCGCTTAGATCCGCCTCGTACTCTTTCTGCGTTGCACATAAAGTTTGGGGTGACCCCAACAAACAGAAATTCCACGACTGCACAGAAGGCCTAGAATAACGCAACTGACTACGTCAACAGATCAAGGGTTGTAGTATTGCTGTCATAGACTGAAACTGCTGTATCAATACCGTCACATCAGCGCTGACCTGTCGTTGAAGTGCGTGGGGGCCACGAGTAAGCGTGCAGGCGACGTGTCCTGGGTGACCACGTTATGACATCAGGGTCAGACCCCAAGGTGCTCCCTCCAAGCCCGATTGAAGCGCCTTGAGCTCTATTGATTTTTTAATGCAGTAGATTAGGTTTAGATTGTATCTTGTGAAACACGAAGCACCTTCACAGTAGTCCGATATGGATATAAACGGGACACAATTGTGACCATGACCCATAATCTGACCTGATCCCTCGAGTTGTACGCCTCGTTAATTTCTTGGGGACATGACGCCCCCGATAAATGCATGGTAAGGCAGCTTGAACAGCCCATTTCTCAAAAGGATGCATTGGACTGCGTAGATTACGGCGTACGTGCGACTATATCTGCTGCTATTCTGCCGCCTGCTGTACGTATCGGCGGAAAAGGGCGCACAGGGTCAGCGGATCTGCCCATATGAAGCTGCGGCGACGCCGGGAGCCCACACCAACAACTGATTTAAACGCAGTTCATTGGTGCAGGAAGTTCATTTGAACGCATTCACAAGCTCGTACAGCGTGTAAATTAGGGGTCTGGTGGCCAGGCCTTTGAGTCATGCATCAATTCTGATGATTCTAGTGCAACTCTAGGCGCTTTTCTGTACGGAGCTTCTAGAAGATAGCACCACTTTTCAACGGTCAGCTATGATCTGGGTACTAACTACATGGTGCCCGAGGAACACATATATATACAGGCACAGCTCCGCCACCTGCTACCCCATACTCCCCGTACCTTCACCCAAGAGCTCCATACTAGCTTGTTTCACACAGACAGTGCTGCTAGCAAGCTTCGTGGACACGAACCGCAAAGCCCAAACTGAATTCGCGTTGCCCACTTCTAGGGACCCAACGCCCGATACACATACGCAGCAGCACAAAACTCTACGAGTTGTTTGATCCTTGTCCGGGACAATTGACCAAATCCCAGTACTCCGGTGTCTCACCAAGCAGTGCACCATCGGACAAATCGATTCTTCAACAACAACAAAAAGGTGGCTCCCGCCCACCTTCTGCTACGACGCATAAACAACCTTCCTCCATGGCCCAGACAGCCTCGCTGGTGCCCACCCCCTGCCTCTCCAACTACACGGTCCCGTCGCCTTACACACCTTCCACCACTTCGTACTACGTTGCGCCACAATTGCCATTGCCTCTGACTCGACCGCTACCACCTGCCATGTACACGGACACAAAATTGAAGGAGTACAACGAGCGTGAGGAGCGCTTCCGCCTGGCCATTGAAGAGGCCTCCAGCAACAAATCTGCCTCGATCAACTCCATTGCCAACAAATACAAAATAAGCAGAACGACGTTATCGAGACGTATCCACGGCTACAAGAACACCCGTAACTCCCATGAAAAGTAGCAGAAATTCACAAATGACGAGGAAATCACCATTGTTGCACAGATCCAGTCCATGCTAAGAGACCAGCACCACATTCCCCAGAAGAAGGAAATCCTCACCATTTGCGAGAATATGCTCAAGGAAAAGCACGGCGGACAGGCGAACTTGGACCCCTCTTACTACAAAGTTGGCAAGAACTGGATAGATCGCTTCCTCGAAAGACACAACTCAGAGCTGATGATTGATCCGCATGTAACGCTAGCTGAGTACTATAAAAATGAGTATCTTGAAAGAAAAAAGCTGAGAAGTGAACGCGGGTACGTGACATCTTCAGTTGGGTCCATAACACCATCTGAAGAGCACTCGATACATGCCACTCCTCACACATCCATGTCTTCTGCTTCCACCCAAGGCCCTCCGGCAATTCCAAACTACCCAACGATACCGGGATACCCACCACAAGGTGACACTGATCACCCCCAGAGATTACAGTACCAGCCAGCTCATAATGAGGCCTATATGTACCAGGAGCCAACTGCTATGAACCCATTTGGCGTCCACCAGTCTCAGCATCAACAGCAGTTCCCACAGCCTCAAAATCCACAGTACGGGCAGGAATGGCAACAACAGCAACTCCCGCCACCACCACATGGCCAGCAGCAGCAACCGCAGTAGTAGCAATAGCCCTCTTTCTACTAGCAGCCAACGCCGCATTCCCATCAGATGTATCAGCCATAGCAATCTTAGGGTATTAAGACTGGTTACGGTTACCCAACTTCCTCAGCGGGCAATGCAGTGAACACGCCCCACCAGACACACGAGCGCACAGGGTCCATCATGCAACATGATCAGGTGACCCAACAACCTATTCACTTCCCCACTCAGCAAGCCAACTTTCCTCAACCAGGTCCGCCATATCACATGCTCCTTCCTCCGCAGCACCAGCCACAATCACAACCCCAAAACCAGGACTCATAGAACTCACAGGCTGGTATATCACGCTCCCCTTCGTACTAGGGGAGTATGCGAGCTCCCTCAACTTCCAATACGACAGGAGCTCCAGCCACCTCTACAGATGAGCTTGATATGATGCCGTATTTTCATAATGGCCGGTTCCAATACCACACCATACGGCAACGATTGCTCAAGGACATTGAAACTGGGAGTTATGACTCTCAGCAAACAGTGAAGCTGATCAACTTCACATTTGATCAGATTGATAGAGATTTGGGCTTGACTTGCACATCATCTGCTGCTGGTCAGTCAGGTGCCAGTGCTGTCAGCCAAGAGTTGAGTCAACCACAGGAAAGTGCCGGTGCATCTACCGGTAACACGTACTTGAGCAATTATTGAAACTGGCCTTAATTTGCATAACATTTGAATGATTGGTGTTCGTGTACTATATAATTCTCATGAGGGAATGCCAATACAAAAATACAGCCTTGTAGATATACCAATTGCGTAGTCAGTAGAATATTTTTTTTTTGTATTGAGCTATTTCATGATTTAGCAGCAGCCACCTGGGCCAAGTATGCCTGATACTCTTCATCTTCATCGTCATCAATCAGCTCATCATCAGTTAAACCGTCAAAGGCCGAAGAAGGCGGCAAACTTGTTTTGAATGATTGAATGGCTTTGCCGATGAGGTGGTCATTCTCACCATCAACGGGGTGTAGTATAATTTTAGGCTTATCTGGGGAGTCGCTGTCGTTGAGGATGATCTCCTTTTCAAAATCCAAGATTTTTTTCATCTTTTTCCCCGAGTATTTCGTGGCATTATGGTTGAGCTCAAGAAGATCTTTCAATTCTTGATTATTCTTCAGGAAGATTTGTTGGATCTCTTCATGTGTGTAAATCTGATGCTTATTCGGCTCTTCCTCTTCTTGATCATAATCGAAATCAACAGGCGGTGATGCAGGCGGTGAGATCAAGAACATCCGCGAGTTGTTCGGTAGCTGAAGATAGTTGTCGATGTCATGGTCGTAGTCATGGAGGGAGAAGCCCACGGTAAAGCTCGATCCATGAGACCGTGAATACTTTTGGTAGATCGGATACAGCTTCTCAGCTGCCTTCGGTGAATCAAAAACAAGGACAATTCGTCTGAATGACCGTAAAATGATGAATTGTGTGGTCTCTGTGGTAGACAGAGAGTCTAGAAGAACTTGCTGAAGGCCTTGAATGTACTCGTCGTTGTCAAGATTGTCCAGGCGGATACCAGCAAGGATCAATGTATTCGTGATTCGTGCCATGCTTGTAGAGTTAATGTAGGCGGGAATATATCGCAGAAGTACCGCGGTTAGTTCTCTTTAAACGACGTGCTCTTGATCTAATGAATAGACAAAATACACGATGATTGTTACTTACACATGTACCCACACTGTACAGCTCATGCATTCTGCAGAGACATCAGAACACCAGCAAAGAGCCCGCGAAGCTCATATGAAGCGGAGGCCCCGGGGAGTGTGGAACGGGGAACAGTATTGCGAAGGTTGATATGCTGTGGCTATATGCCTCTCGTGGTTAGTAAAGACAACTCAAGCCATATAACAGCCAGCGAAGATGTCTGGCACATGTACGACGCCGATATGTTGACCGATGGATATATGGCTGCAATTGTGCGATCCAGAGGCTCGTGATGGACCTATATGATCTATGCTGCGCTTACCACTTTCGGGTCATCTGCTGGCCTAAAGCCATCAACGCGATCAACGTCAGCAGCTGTTGGCGCCGGGGGACCTCCTGATGGTTCGCGGCGTATAAATTGTCGGACACCTGCCACAATCATTTCCAGTCATTGGGGGGACGCAATTGAATTTATTTGAAACCACATCGTCAAGATACAAAAACACATACACAACACAATGCCAAAACTTATCCTTGTGCGTCACGGTCAGTCCGAGTGGAACGAGAAGAACCTCTTCACCGGTTGGGTCGATGTTTCCCTTTCCGAGGTTGGTGTCAAGGAGGCCAAGAAGGCTGGTGTCTTGCTTAAGGAGTCTGGCCTCGTCCCAGACGTTCTTTTCACATCCAAGTTGACCCGTGCCATCCAGACCGCCAACTTGGCCCTCGAGACTGCTGGTTTCGCCTACATTGACGTTCACAGATCCTGGAGATTGAACGAGCGTCACTACGGTGCTCTTCAGGGTAAGGACAAGGCTGAGACCTTGGCCACTTACGGTCCAGAGCAGTTCAAGACCTGGAGAAGATCCTTCGACGTCCCACCTCCAGTCATTGAGGACTCCTCTGAGTTCTCCCAGAACGGTGACATCCGTTACAAGGACGTTGACCCAGCTGTTTTGCCAAAGACTGAGTCCCTCAAGCTCGTCATCGACAGAATGTTGCCATACTGGCAGGATACCATTGCCAAGGAGTTGCTTGCCGGTAAGACCGTTATGATCGCCGCCCACGGTAACTCTTTGAGAGCTCTTGTCAAGTACTTGGACAACATCTCCGACGCTGACATTGCCGACCTCAACATCCCAACTGGTATCCCATTGGTTTACGAGTTGGACGCTCAGTTGAAGCCAACCAAGCCATCTTACTACTTGGATCCAGAAGCTGCTGCTGCCGGTGCTGCTGCTGTTGCTGCTCAAGGTAAGAAGTGATTTGCTGAGTCTATATATCTTCTGTGCCATTGAAATTGCTACGCTTTACGAATAAACTAAATTGATACAACTTTCGGGAGCCGTAGATCCATTGATATCACCGATGTATGTTTTTGTGATTCTTTTGGTCATAATATGGGTTAATTACCTGGTAAAACACCTTAGAGCGCACAGGCAATACAGTCAAATCAAACGCCATCCCGAAGTTCAAGTGAAAGACCCAAGAGACACCTGTCTCAAATGAATTTCACTTAAGCACGAAACAAATAGTCAAAAGAGTAAGTCAAAACAAGCACACTGAAACCGATCCAGAGAAGAATATCTAGTTGTGACGAGTGTAAGACAAACTCTCCCAGACTCTACGAGGGAAAGAGCTACGAAACCGGATCATTGTGGGCTCTGTATTCCAGCGAGCACGATAATGATCCGGTAGACGAGAAATGGTTCGAAAAGAAGCCAAACATGCCACATTAGGCAGCGTATAAAAAGCAGCAGCAATAACAGCAAAGCAGAAAATGAAAGAGTTGGTCATAAGCAAGGTCGTAACAGAAGGGAATCAACGGGAGTGAAGCGATGGTACTTCACTCGTCCTGAACGATGGTACCCTTCTCAGAGACGTAGATACCATCCAAGAACTTTCTGATATCCTTGTTTCTGACTCTGCAGATCTGCTGGACGTCAGCACATGTCTGAGAAACATCCTCGACAGAGTTACCAGAGAGAACAATCTCGTCCTTAACGTTGGCGGAGTACTCAATCTCAACACCTGGTCTGACAGAAACAAGTCTGACCTGCTTGTCACCCAAGAAGTTTCTGATCTCAATGAACTTCTGGCCATCCTTCTCAACAGTGTTGACGTTGATTGGGAAATGGGCGTAGACGTATCTCATCTTGTACTTGTAACCCTTGGTGACACCAGTGATCAAGTTAGCAATCAAAGACTTGACAGTTCTCAAAGCAGCAACGTGCTTTCTGTCACCGTTGTGGACGGTGATCTTGATAGCCTTGTCAGAGACCTTAGTGAAGGTAACATCAATGTGCTTGAGGTTCTTGGTCAAGGTACCTCTTGGACCGGTGACGGTGACGTTTCTGGCCTTGATCTGGACCTTAACACCCTCTGGGATGTCGAGAATCTGGTCGGTTCTGATGTACTTCATTGTTGGCAAATAGGATGTTTAGTTGTTAGTGGTGTTTCTTGGTAGTTTCAGTTCGAGTGTAGTAGAAGGGATGAAAAGTGGGAAAAATTTTTCACCTCGACACCCACTTTTTTTTTTTTTTTTCTGCTCGTAGTTGCTGAGTCAGCGGAATGGAGCTTTCCTCAGGGCTCCTGAATGTCTTAGCTGCCCAAGAAATAAGCTCCAATAAGACTATAAAAGCTGTGATTTGATCTGAGTGTTTGCTTAACAATGCAAAAGTTTGTTCGTATTCCAGATCTTTAGGTTTTGAGCTCGCGTGAGTCAAGCCAGGTGCGTCTGAAGTGCTAATGGAGTGGAGTGAGTAGCAAATTGAAGTCAATGGAAAGGGAAACTCCCTAACCAGATCTTTTGCCTAAGTCGCCTAGCGATTTTCACTGAGGTCCTCGAAGCTAAACACAACGTAGACAGCTCAGGAGAACGGACTGCCAATTGCGGCGTACGAGTTAGCTGGTACGGTGAACATTAAGCACTGACACTCTGACATTGCTGGCTCTTCTATGATAAGTAAGTCGGTAAGAGGAGAATGGATATTTACGGTTTATGGTTTACCTTCAAGCTGAGCGCTCTACTTTCGGTCCCAACTGGAACTGTTCGAAGATCAGAAGAGACAGAGTTGTATTGATGCTCACTGACGATCCACAAAGTTCCAATTAGTACACCGAGAAGGTCAGCGACAGACAACAGAACACCTTGCGTGCCAACTGCACTCTAGCATGTCTCAGCACGATCTTTCATTGATTTCTAGGATGTCAATGGTATCACGCAGTGCCTAAACGGTGGTTCATTCCAGCTGTGCAGTCAGCAATAAGAACTTGTTGAAAGGCATCATTGAATGGGATCTTAGAGATGTGGAAACACTATGTTCAACTGGTAACAGTTTTGAGAGAATTTCCATCCATTATAACGGTAGCGAAAGTTGCAGACCAAAGTGTTTACCCATACCATAGGTCTGTCGGCAGTATTGAGTAGTCAGATGGGGGCTACGAGCCTTGTTTAGTAAATTTGTATTGTAATTGTGCCTCGCCCTCAGTGATGCCACCGCATATGTGACGTTACCAATTCAGACATCTCCAGACACACGGGCAACGTGCTGTAAAAGATCCACCACTCTTGCAGAGTATCCATACTCGTTATCATACCACGCCAACAGCTTGAAGAAGTTCTAGTTCAATTCAAGACCGGCTTTGGCGTCAAAGATGGAAGACCTGGAGTCGCTTGTGAAATCAGAACTCACAACGAAGTCGTCTGTGTAACCCAATACTCCATTCAACTTCCCTTCTGCAGCCTCCATTACTGTTTGCTTGATGTCCTCGTATGTTGTATCTTCAGCAACTCTCACTGTTAGATCCACAATGGAGATATTGATGGTTGGAACTCGTAGTGAAATACCAGTGATCTTGCCCTTAAGCTCTGGAATAACAGCAGCAACGGCCTTGGCAGCACCAGTGGTGGAAGGGATGATGTTTCCTGGTGCTGAGCGACCACCACGCCAGTCCTTCCTAGATGTTCCATCAACAAGCTTCTGTGAGGCAGTTGCAGAGTGGACAGTGGTCATCAACGCATCTAAGATGGTGTACTTGTCATGAATGACCTTGACCAAGGGCGCAAGACAGTTTGTGGTGCAGGAGGCATTTGACACGATGTTCATCTCGGGCTTGTAATTGCATTCATTGACACCAACAACGAACATAGGCGCAGTTTTGGACGGAGCAGTGATGATGACTTTTCCGGCACCAGCGATAATATGTTTCTGTGCACTATCGAGTTCCTTGAAGACACCGGTGGACTCGATGACGTAGTCAACTTGTAGCTCACCCCATGGAATATTTACAGGATCTGTCTCTCTGTAAAGTTTCACCACACTTCCATCGATTATAAGCTCGTCATCATCGTTGTGTTCCACTGTGCCGTTGTATTTACCGTGAGTGGAATCGTATTTGAAAAGGTAAGCTGCATACTCTGCATCAGTTGATGGGTTATTGATGGCAACAATGTTAATGTTGCTGTTCTTGGGGTCTTGGAGAATGTTTCTAAGCACGAGACGGCCGATACGACCGAAGCCATTGATTCCAACATTGATAGTCATAGTTGATTGTGGAAATATCTTTGTTTGGGGACTTTAGACTTGAAGAAGATGATGTGGGTGACGTGACTTGGGATCTGGATCTCAAAAAGAATTTATACGTCCACCACAGAGCAGCATAAGCTTTTGACCCCGGAGTTCCACACACTATCCACTCATTTGCTTAGCCTTACATCTGCACCGTAGACCCCCACACACAATTCTGTAGTGCACTTATCCCTTTGAGCCGTGTCTTTTGACTAACAAAAAAATGCCCCGGAGTTTAGCAGTTGGGCCCTTGCTGACTCCCAGGCGTGGGCCTTCCCCGGAGTTTTGCATAGAAATCCCTCAAAATCCGGGGAACAAAAGGCGCTACTAAGACCCAAGCGTGCACTACGTGCACAACGAATACCCGGACTCTGCCGATTTAGAGGATAGAGACTGCCCGGCGATACACAGTAGACTAAATATCCCATGGAGATCTGAATATCGTTTGTGTATTTGTCTTGCGGGGATGTGCTCCGCAAATTGGCGTTGGCCATATGACCTAGCACGTTAAATGCAGCCATATAACAACACGTATACATCATCAGCAAACCCTGGACTGACCTTCGCCACCTTTCAGCACGGTATATATATTAGCCAGTGCATATTTGGCTGTGGCATCGAAGTTCTCCTGAGTTGAAGAGGCCATGTGAGGAGTCAGCGATACATCCCATCTTCCCAGCAAACGTGGATCGACAATAGGCTCACCCGTGTAAACATCCAGCCCAATCCAGCTCAATTCACCTTTCTGAAGTTTCTCGATAGCATAATTCTCATCAATAACAAACCCTCTACCAATGTTTATGAGCTTGGCGTCCTTGTTGAGCAGATCCAATTGGGGCTTGGACAGCATACCTCTGGTGCTCTCGTTTCCAGGACAAGCCACTACGATAACGTCAGCAGCTGCACACAAATCATCAACATTTGCATGGTAGTTGTAGGACAAGTCCTTGTTCTCTTGACGCTGATGGTAAATTACCTCCATCCCAATGGCTGTAACTCTCTTTGCAATCTCTTGACCTATTCTTCCCAGTCCGATGATACCACACTTTTTCCCTACTGGACTTCTAACTTCCTGCCCGCCTGCAACTTCACCGAATGCAAAAGCGTTCTCCAGCCATGCATCTTTCTCAGTACCCAGTTGACCTTTTGCGTGATCAAATCCTTTGGTCTGAAGAATTTCACGAGCACGAATGACATGGCCGGTCTTGTGGGTCATAGACTCAAATCTCTTGTAGAATCTATATGATTCCAAGATATGCCAAAGGACAGTGTCGGCCACAGCAGAAGCACCAAGAGATGGCGTGTTATACAATTGGATGCCTCTGGCTTTCAAAGCCTCCACGTTGTAGGGATCATACCCAACGGATGTGATGGCAATGACTTTGAGGGATGCTGGAAGATGCGTGATCAGAGAAGAGGTGAGACCTCCAACTGGAACAAAACCCAACCAACCACCATATATGGCTTCGATCTGAGACAGTGAGGTTTTCAATTCTTCAATCAGAGCATCAAGCGTGGTGAGTTTATAGTGCTGATAAAGGTTAGTATGAAGGTTCTGCTGAGGATTGATTATTTGAGTAGACTCACAATCACCTCAAAGTGCTCCTGGAATAGCTTGAATTCTTCTAAATTCTCGTTAAGATCTCCAAGAAACAGCACTTGTGGTCTGGACATGTTAAAGTGCGTAAATGTGCCACAGATACATGAGCCTCGTACGTGTTGCCATATGAATGGTCCTAATATTTTCGAGAGCGACAACGATTTCGAATCTCGAGCGCGCAATCTCCATATACCCGTAGACGATATGACGCGTTGAAGTTATGAGGAGGTCACTGTGACAACCTATGCTTTACTACATCAGAGGAAGCAGCGGATTTACAGAATGTGTGTGTCAGATAATTAGTAAACTGCAAGAAGACCTCTAGCCTCTCTTTGTGCTAAACAGTTTTGCAATCTCTCTCCATCTCCTCCTCCCTCTCCTTCTCCTTCATAAATCAGAAACAATGATAAAAAAACGTATAAGTGTTGTATAACCAAGAAAATGTAATAAGAATAAAAACCGAGAAAATGCGACGTGGTGGTGATGTGTAGTCAGAATGTAGCGTATGACATCATACGTAGAGAGTCGTCAATGAATGGATGGTAGTTGATAAGCAGTATGGGAATGTGCGTGTCAGCTGCGACCAGATACCCCAGTCATTTGTGATGATCTTGCCTGATGTATGTGATGAATTGTGAGTGATGAATAATAGATAATAAGGCTTATGTTGGATATTTTAGCCGCGCACCAGATCAGTGGTGGTGGTCATCCTGTGGGACACCGACTGGCTTGACCTTGTAGACGGAACCACACTCCCAACATCTAGCAACCTGCTCGACGGTTGGCTTCAACCACATGGTTGGGTGGGAGTCAGCTG
Organism: Petasospora euphorbiae; assembly: GCA_030567115.1. NCBI lineage: Eukaryota > Fungi > Ascomycota > Saccharomycetes > Phaffomycetales > Wickerhamomycetaceae > Petasospora > Petasospora euphorbiae. Next base: position 138,452 of record JAJLRQ010000003.1, read on the forward strand.
GGACACCTGTGCAACCAACGTAACGGTAGTCATCGTAGGACTCGACGAGGACTGGGTCGGCCATGGTACCGATTCTGGAAGCATCCAATGGCTTAGTGTCGAAAAGCTCAACACCCTCAAGCTTGGCAAGCAACTCCAAACGGGCCAAACCAGTAGCCTGCTCCAAGTCAGTTGGGAAGGTACCCTCCTTAGCACCCTCACCGATAAGAGTCTCCTTACCTTGAACCTGGGCAAGAGAGGCGGCTGGGCCAGTGGCCTTTGGAGCCTGGAAGGCAGCACGGGCGACGGAGAAAGATCTGGTAGCCTGACGGGCAATGAACTGTGTGCGGAGAGCGAACATTATGTGTGGTGAATGGACTTGTGTTGTTCTGAGTTCCAAACTAACAAGTGTTGATGTGTTCTGCTTAACTCAGCGCTGCTGGTGGTCTCGAATGTTTTTTCCACTGTTGTGAAAAACTCATAAGACGGGCATTCTATTGGATGTTTGTAGACTTCCCTTCTTGGCCATCGTATGACTTTTCCCACTTCTATTGGTAGTGGGTAAATAGCCAGTGCGATATGCGTTCGAATCCCGCGGATGGCGAACTTTCGTTCGAATTTCAACAGGAGATCTACGTGGTGTACTGATGTTGGTGCGGGACACACTCCCGCGCTCGAAAAATGCAGTCACACAGTCCCCAAGCACAGCATCCTCGCTGGCAACACGCACCAAACGAATGATCGCAAGGGCGCGACAACATCCAAACACCACACATATTGTGAGCCTCGCAGTGGTTTCGCGGGCGCGGCAGCTGCGCTCTGGGTTCGCTGTGTGGGCTCCGTCTCCCTTCCCCCAGTGTGTGAGGTAGCGCAGGCAGGATTTTTCATCGTCAAGCTCGAACTTAACTACACCAGCACTAGTAGTGGAGAAAGAAGACCAGCGCAAGCAAGACATATCAACGTATGTGAATACGGCATTAATGGAAGAATGGACAGAGGCTGAACAAGAGGCACCAGACATACCACTGAACACACGAATGGAGCTGAAAAACGTCCAGCACACAGACGTTCACTTGTGCACCGACTCACAAGCTTGATGACATTCGGTGATTGTTAGCTGGAGCGATGGAGCACAGTGTGATTCGATTGTACTCTCCATCAAACTAGCACATGAGCCAGATGACAACTTTACACTCCCAGACCTCGAATCGACGAGAGACTCACGCGTTTTGGATCACTCAATGAGCCATTCGCCGGATGAGTTCAATTCGAACACCTCCTCAGCACAATCCCTCAGTTCATTCTCAGTCATATCAAGCCTTTTACAGAGTACTAACATCCCAAACCAGATGCCAAAGAAGAGAGCTTCCAACGGTAGAAACAAAAAGGGTAGAGGTCACGTCAAGCCAGTTAGATGTGTTAACTGTGCTAAGTGTGTTCCTAAGGACAAGGCCATCAAGAGAGTTACCATCAGAAACATTGTTGAGGCCGCTGCTGTCAGAGACATGTCCGAGGCCTCTGTTTACGCTGAGTACGCCTTGCCAAAGCTCTACAACAAGTTGCACTACTGTGTCTCTTGTGCCATTCACGCCAGAATCGTCAGAGTCAGATCCAGAGAGGCTAGAAGAATCAGAACTCCACCACAGAGACCAAGATTCAACAACGCCAACAAGGTCTCCCCAGCTGACGCTGCTAAGAAGGCTTTGTAAGTTTGCTGAACGAATCCAAATGATAATGTATTTGTAACGTATAAACAAGCTTGCTGAAAAATAAAAAAACCACCTATGTAAAAGAAGATGAATCCTAGTAGCTTAACAACTACAGTATACTTGCTGAACACGCGTGCGACTACCCAGCTCCACCATTGCTTTGAGTACAAGAATGCTCACTATACATGTATTCACAATGAGGCGATATTGAGCGCCTGCTGCTCAGCAGACTCGTCATCAACAGGCTGATCAATCTTTACATACTCGTCGTCATCAATGTTGTCTTCCTGATCCTGCTCAGTCTCCTGATTGATAGTAGTAACTGCTGTGGCTGTAACATCCTCTGCTTCGTCAGTAGCCAACTCTTGACACAAGGAATCCAACTCGTAAAACAACATGAAAACACCTGGCGCACTCAGAACTTCATCCTCATCTACAATATCAATGTTCTCATCAGATGTTCTCCACCACACACCGCGATACTTTCTGTACGCAATGTAGTGGCCATAGTTGTGAGTACCGTAGTGAACAATCACAGAACGAAGCTGATACACCAACGGACCAGAAATGTCGTTCTTTTCAATGGTCATCTGCAACTTAGGATGTCTCACAATGAGCTCTTCATCACTTGAATCTTCATCACTGTCACTGGTTAGCTCCTTGTGGTTCTCGACGTCGCTATCCTCGACATCGATCTCAGGCTTCTCAACAGCCTCATCATCAGTAATCGCTTCAATTGGTGATGATGTTTCGGCGCGCAACTGATCATCCTCAGAGTTACTTAGTGATGCCGTATCAATTTCGGAGACTGAAGTAGGGGAGACTTGGTCTTGTTCAGCATGAACTTCTGCTACCTCCTTCTTAGCCTTTTTGCTGAGTGGTAATCTGGCATCTGTGTTGATTTCACTTGGTTCAGCCACATATTCATCTAAGTCCAACTTCAATGGGAACACAACTCTAGCTCCATTCTTTCTCACTGTGTAGGTGTTTGGGTCGAAAACAGATCTGTTAATGTGCATAGCAAGCAAAGGCGGTGGTCTTGAGATCAGGATCTGCTTGGACTTTGAGCTCTTCTGCATCATGTTGTTGGTGTACAATTTCTTCACAATCTCATCGTCGATGATCGGCTTCTCCAACTCAACCTCAATATCGTGAATTCTTTCACCAAACTTCTCAGCAATAACTGAGCCTGGTGTGAGCTTATCCAACTGAGCCTTTTGATATTCAAGAACATGGTTAAGGGCACATCTGTTACAATTGACACCTTCGATGATCTCTGGTTCAGTCCACTGATGCAGAAGGTCAGTGAGTCTCAAAGCCGAGTAGTTGTCAGCTGGTAAGTTCAAGGATAGACCTGAAATTAGACTGTATCTGATACCACCCATCTCACCACAGTTCAAACAACCAATACGTTCGGCAGAAAGACCATCAACAGGTGTGAGCAGGTTGTAGGCAAATACCTTTTGTTCAGCGTCCTCCAAGTTAGGATCAATCTGGGAAGCAGGGACATAGACCGGGCCCAGGTGTCCAATTTTGTCATTGCCCAAGATAGCGTCTGCTGGAAGGTCTTTGATGTAGATGGCCTCGTTCTTCGAACTCGAAGAAGAGGAGGATGTAGACGGACGCCCCTCAGAGTCTTCTTCGACTTCATCTTGACTCAATTTCTTCAAATCAGCTTCAAGTTCAGAAAGGATCGTTTGGAAGAACTCCTGTGCATCTTCTTGGTTGTACCCAAGAAGGAAGTTTTTGTTTGGGGTTTTAGTCATGGTTTTCAACATGGCATTGGTCTTGTAGTCCTTGCCACCATCAAAGTGCTTGGAGTTCAGCTTATGCAACAATGTCTTCAAAGCCTTGATGAATTTGATTTGCTTGGCCTCAGCAGCATCTTGGAGCTGAGCGTCTTCGAGCATATGAACCAGAGTGTTTGAGGAGGCCAAAGACTGCATAACACTGTTCATGAAACATGTATTACCATCGTTGACAAGGCCTCCAATGTTTCCGCCTCTTTTCATCGCAGCTGAGTATGTCTCATTGTCGACACTGTGTCTTGCAGGGCGCCTCAAGAGTGATCTAGCTGAGGAAGGCCCAGTCATGGAACCGGACATGTATGCGCTCATGGCGTCCTTGAATCGATTGTAAATGTTGGTGGATTGGAATGTCACGAAGTAAGCTGGAATAGCAATGGAAATGAGCGTGGCAAGTACTATCCTCCAGTTATAAATCTCACGGGAAAGCACTGTGGCGTAGTCTTCGTAAAGTAAGTGGTAGCGGATTCTCTGGTAGTCGTGGTAGAGGGCCAGAGAGAGTTGAATGAGCAACGGAAAAGCCGCAGAGGTGAGCAAAAAAATGAGTGTCTGTCTGTTTTGTGTAGATGTGAATGACATAAAAGATGCAGAGTGGACCTCTGAATGCACTTTCAGAAGTCAGCTGGGTGGAGATATACGAATAGGAAAGCGGGGATGCTTGAAGGTATTGTCTCCGTTTTGCTCAACTCTGGATGACTTGTGAAACTGGTATCCAGATCGGTGTTTCCAGTGTGCGTGTTACAGCTGTCAATGAGGAAAGCCAGATACAGAAGCTGCGAATAACCTTATATTATCCTCTGGACTTGAAGAGTGAGTGAGTAAACTCAGGTGAATCGTCGATGGCACTTACAGAAAAAAATGGGATGTTGGGACCTCGGAGTTTTTTTTTTCATTTTTTTTTTCTCTGTCTATTACATGAGAACGTCACAGAATAAAGTAGGGGAAGTCTCATGATCTTTGGAAATGGAGCTGAGCATCAAATGCCACGTCGATTAAATCAAGTGATTTAAGCCAGTCGACGTTGACTACCGTCAGTGTTGTTTTTGCACGCTACATACGCGCTCATGAGTACATTGTCTTCATGAACGCATCTCACAAACTCTAGAAATCAAATGAACAATATTCAAAAACGCAAGTAGAAAGAATCATTCCTTGAGAAAGGAAATCAGTATATGGTCATTAGTCAGGCATAGGGCGATTCACTGGTTGTAGAGAACAGGGTACTGCTGGTACTGCATGTTCTGTGGAGCCCTCTCCTTACCCCAACCGAGCTTCAATGCTCTTCCATTAACAACCAATCCGGTCAACTGAACAATGGCCAAGGCAGCCCTCTCATGGGAGTCATACTTGACAAAGGCACAACCCTTCTCAGCATAGAACTTAAGATCAACGATGAACCCAAAGTTTTGCAAGATTGGAATCAAGTCGTTTTGAGTGGTGAAATGAGCCAAGTTACCCAAGTAGACAGTTGTTTGCCAGTTAGGAGCCTTTCTCAAGATAGCCTCGTAGTTTGGAGGAGAGACCATGCCATTGGCTTGACCAATCATCGATTGAGGAGAGCCGCCATTCATTGGCAGACCGTTATTACCAGCAGACATGTTACCAGGAACACCACCGTTCATCACGTTACCCTGTGGGTATCCGGCAGGTCCATTACCATTGCCATAACCATTGTGATGGTTGTTGTTATTGTTATTATGGTGGTGGTGATGACTGTGGTTGTTGTGGTTGTTGTACTTGTAATATTGGTTGTTATGGGCCATACCACCATTGTGGTGGTTGTGGTGACCATTAAGACCATTACGTGGACCGTTCTGTTGCTTATGGGAGGCCCAGTTCAAACGGATGGATCTACCAGAGATGACTTCACCGTTCATGGTACGGATGGCATCATCTGCCTCCTCACGGTTGGCAAAGGACACAAATCCATAACCTCTGGATCTACCACTTTGCATATCCCACATAACGTGAGCCTGCAACAAGGATGGGTACTTGGCAAAAGTGGCCTTCAACTTCTCGTCGTGAATCTCTGCAGATAAATCACCAACGAAGACATTGAAGGCGTCTGGGTTACTCTTGGCCTGCTGAGATTGATAAGCCCAGTTGATCTTGAGTTCGGAGTCATTCAAACTCTTACCGTTCATAGCCTCGAATCCTGCTGAGGCGTCCTCATCGGTCTCGTATTCAACAAAGGCATAGTTGAATCCTGGACGGTTCTTGTCAAACAAGATTTTGATACTCTTGACTGGACCAGACACAGAGAACATCTCAGAGATGACCTCTTCGGTGATGTTTTTGTCCAAACCACCAACGTATAAGATCTTACGAGAAACCTCACGGCCTCCTTCAGAGGCCAAAGCCGGGGTGATTTCTGGAGCCTGCTGTCCTTGAACTGGAGCAGGCGAGCTGTTTTCAGTGGATTCAGCGACAGGTGCGGAAACGCCGGAGTCAGCTGGAGCAGAGATATCCTGGGTCTTCTCAACTGCCTGAGTTGAGACAGGAGCAGCAGCCTCGGTGACTGGCACCTCGGTAGTTTGTGTGGTGACTTCTTCTGTACTCATTTTGGTGATGTGTATGAGGAAAAAGGGAGAGAGAGTGTGTTTATGGGTCTGTGTGTCCTTGGTGGAGAATTGAACGATGTGATCCTTGGTAAAAAAGCAGGATCGTAATCAAAAAAACTTGAGAAGTATAAACCTGCAAATAGGTTGCGATGATTAACAGTTAAAAAGCCTCGCTGGATTTGAGCGCCGGGTGTGTGGTGATATCTGCTGTTAGCTCAACTTTGATTATCAACGGAGAGATAGCCAAAGATCAGTGGGGAACAGAGGTGTGGAGTGTAGCGGGAGCTTTCAGAAGGTGAATGTGAAAAGTCAGGGTCTGATCAACAGATGAGAATAAGTTCAGAATCTAAGCGCTGTGGTGTGAAGAGCCCGAAGTGGAAACGTTGCTGACTTGAATTCAGAGGGGAATGTTCTTCGTCTTCGGTATTTGGGCGGCTAATCGCTGGGAAGGGCCAAAAAACAAATTGAAATGAGTGTAAATCCTTGCGGAGAATGGAGACAAAAACACAAAAAAAGAGTGTAAGAGGTGCAATGAAGGCTCGTGAGACAATTGAGCCTGGAAGAACTGCAGTTGAGGAGCTTAAATTGGTGGTTGTGTGCCGTAATCAGGTCTCCATTCAGCAGGACACGCGTGTTTGTTTTGAACTTTATCGACGTTTTTTTTTATGTCTGGTCCTCTTCGCGCACGCTTTGGGAATGGGCCCCACCATAGCTGAAGATAGGCGATACGGGTGCATTTAGGATTTGCAGCCGAGTGCTTCTGTTTCTTCGTGATTTACTCAGTCGGTGACAAGCTCATTATGGGAGCTGCCTAATCGACATTAGCACTGCCGGATTGGCTTTTGAACGAGGGGTTGAACCGACGAAGTAAATGCCAGCTCGCTATCAGTGCTGGATCCCAGTTCGCCCAGCTCTGATCGAGGACGCACAAATGTCTCCATAGCACTGTCTTATCGACACCGAATTTTGACGGTGACGCTATACTACCAATCCACATCCACAGCGAAGCAGACCCATGCTGAACACTACTATAGTCAAGACGCTTGCAACTAGCGCATCAGACGCGCGTATGATACGTAATCGATCGTATGATGCTTTAGTACTCACCGTCGTCGGAAAGGAGTTCCAGTCGAACAGCTTGGGTACCGAGATCTCTTCTGCCTACGCCCGCAAACATCAAACCTGAGAGCTGCCTCAGGCCTGGCTGCAACTATTCACAGGATAACGGTCCACGTACATAGCGACAGAAAATGACCTTGACACATACACACGTGAACCTGTGTGCTGCAGTGTGCACAGGACAGATACAGATGCCCGGTTCCGGAGTCAAACGCAAGGCCGCCGTGCACAGCGCTCCGAGTCAAACGATAACGCCACACCCAGACACCCGATGGCTCATCGGTTGGGGCAGCAGCCGTATAGTATTTTTTCCATCCTGTGAGCTGGCCGAAGTCAGAAAACTGGCAGAAGGATGACTTGGACTTTGCGTTGTACAGGGTCTGTGAGCCATCAGTTCGGTGCTTTCGTATAACTCATCACTCTGTCTTTCCACCTGAGCTGAATTATCACCAACACAGCTCTTGAAGTTCTTGGAGATACAGCTACCGCAGAGCCATATTTGACACCCCCGCCATGCTCCGTTACGCACAGTTCTCTGCTCATCGCCTGAGCAGGCAAGAGCGTCTCTACACAACTCTCTCTGGTCTCACTTTGTCCAAGAGAATCAGAAGTGAGGCTTTGGAGAAGATCCAGAGTGTCCAGGCCAAGTACCCACAGTTCAAGCCAACTTTGAAGATCCTCCAGATCGGTGCTAGACCTGACTCTACTACTTATGTCAACATGAAGCTCAAGGCATCTAAGGAGTCCGGTATCAGCTGCTCCATCGAGAAGCTTGATGAAAACGTGTCACAGGTTGAGCTCTTGCAGAAGATCTCCCAATTGAACCAGGACGACTCTATCCATGGTGTCTTGATCCAATTACCATTGCCAAAGCACTTGGACGAGGCCAAGATCACCAACGCTGTTTCCGCTGATAAGGACGTTGATGGATTTGGTCGTTACAACATTGGTGAGCTCTCCAAGAGAGGTGGTGAACCAAAATTCATCCCATGTACCCCATACGGTTGTATCAAGCTTCTTGAAGAGACCGGTATGGACATCTCTGGTAAGAACGCTGTTGTGTTGGGAAGATCTGACATTGTTGGTATCCCTGTGGCCACTCTGCTTCAGAAAAAGAACGCCACTGTTACGATCTGTCACTCCAGAACTCAGAACATCCCGGAGATTGTCAAGAATGCTGACATCGTTGTTGCTGCCATTGGTCAGCCAAACTTCGTCAAGGGTGAGTGGTTGAAGAAGGACGCCGTTTTGATTGATGTTGGTATCAACTACATCCCAGACCAAACCAAGAAGTCGGGACAGAAGCTTGTTGGTGATGCTGACTTTGAGTCTTGTAAGAACAAGACCTCTTTCATCACACCGGTTCCAGGTGGTGTTGGTCCAATGACCGTTGCCATGCTTTGTAACAACGTGTTGCTTGCTGCTGAGAGACAATTGCAAAAGGCACAGGAGCCAGCTAAGATCTCTGCCCTGCCATTGACTTTGCAGTCTCCAGTCCCATCCGACATTGAGATCTCTAGAGCACAGACACCTAAGCTCATCAAGGATTTGGCCGAGGAGATGAAGTTGAAGGAATCCGAGTTGGAGCTCTTTGGTCATTACAAGGCCAAAGTCAACCTCAACGTCTATGACCGCTTGAAAGAGCGTGAAAACGCCAACTACGTTCTCGTTGCCGGTATCACACCAACTCCATTGGGTGAAGGTAAGTCTACTACCACAATGGGTATTGCTCAGGCTCTTTCTGCTCACTTGAACGTGCCATCTATTGCTAACGTCCGTCAGCCTTCTATGGGCCCAACCTTCGGTGTTAAGGGTGGTGCTGCTGGTGGTGGTTATGCTCAGGTCATCCCTATGGACGAGTTCAACATGCACTTAACTGGTGACATCCATGCAATCGGTGCTGCCAACAACTTGTTGGCTGCTGCTATCGACACAAGAATCTTCCACGAGGTTACACAAAAGAAAGATTCCACTTTCTACAACAGATTGGTACCAAAGAAGAAGGGTAAGAGAACTTTTACAAAGTCGATGCTCACCAGATTGGAGAAACTTGGAATCACAAAGACCAACCCTGACGACTTGACACCAGAGGAGTACACCAAGTTTGCCAGACTCAACATCAACCCTGACACAATCACCATTAAGCGTGTTGTTGATGTTAACGATAGATTCCTCAGACAGGTCACCATCGGCCAGGCAGCTACGGAGGCCAAGGGTACACCAAGAACCACCGGTTTCGACATCACCGTTGCCTCTGAGTTGATGGCTATCTTGGCCCTCTCTAGCGACTTGCACGATTTGCAGAGAAGAGTTGGAAACATTGTCATTGGTGCAAACTACGAGAATGAGCCAATCACCGTGAACGACTTGGGTGCTGCTGGTGCCATCACAGCATTGTTGAAGGATGCCGTGAAGCCAACCTTGATGCAGACATTGGAAGGTTCTCCAGTTATGATTCACGCAGGTCCATTCGCCAACATTTCCATCGGTGCCTCCTCTGTTATTGCTGATAAGTTGGCATTGAAGCTCGTGGGTACCGCCCCAGGTTCTCAAGAACAGAAGGGTTTCGTTATCACTGAGGCTGGTTTCGATTTCACAATGGGTGGTGAGAGATTTTTGGACATCAAATGTCGTTCCTCTGGTTTGATTCCAAACACTGTTGTGCTCGTTGCCACTGTTAGAGCCTTGAAGCTTCACGGTGGTGCTCCAAACGTCAAGCCAGGTCAGGCCTTGCCAGATGAATACACCCAGGAGAACCTGGAGCTTGTTGCCTCTGGTTTCTCCAACTTGCGTAAGCAGATCGAGAACGTTAGACAATTCGGTTTGAACGTTGTTGTTGCCATCAATCAGTTTAAGGATGACACCACCGCCGAGATTGATCTCATCAAGAAATTGTCAAAGGAAGCTGGTGCCTTTGAGGCTGTTGAGTCCAACCACTGGGCTGAAGGTGGTAAGGGTTCCGTTAAGCTTGCTCAGGCCATCATGGAGTCTGTCAAGTACTCCAAGCCAGAGGAGTTCAAGTTCGCCTACAACGTTGAAGACTCAGTGGAGGACAAGCTGACCGCTATCGTCACTAAGATGTACAACGGTAAGTCTATTGCCATCTCTGAGAATGCTGCTAAGAAGATTGCTGCCTACAAGCAGCAAGGATTTGGCAACTTGCCAATTTGTGTTGCCAAGACTCAGTACTCTTTGTCTCACGATGCTAACTTGAAGGGTGTTCCATCTGGGTTCGAGTTCCCAATTAGAGACATCAGAGCCTCTATTGGTGCTGGCTACTTGTACGCCTTGGCTGATGAGATCCAGACCATTCCTGGTTTGCCAACCCATGCCGGATACATGAACGTTGAAGTCGGTGAGGATGGTGAGATCGATGGTTTGTTCTGAGTTATAGAAATGAGATTTTTATAGATATTCTGCATACATGTGTTCCATTATAAGATCTATTGGACTACCTGGGAGGTGGTAGTGACTCCTCTGGCTGAATAGCAGGGTAGCGGCCTTGAACCTAAAAGACAATTCGGACACACACTGCTCTGGGAGTCGCAGAGTGTCAACGCAACAAAGATGTGCCCTCACACAGGGAACTGACTGTATGCTTAAGTACACATCGGATCTACTGGCTACAAGGAGGATTGACATCACCACGAGCCTTATGAATTGACCATCATGTGGGTGTGAAACAGGGTAAGTCCTATTTTCAAGACTTCGCAAGATATTCTGGAACATAGACAAGCTTCTGGAATACGAAGATAGAGTTTGGTGTTGCATTTCAAAGATTAAGAGCTTGTTGCGAGGAACTGGAAGCTTGCGGTGGATTAGAGCATCGTCTTCAGCACTAGTCAGACGTCACCATCTTCTGCAAGGCGCAACAACGGGTAGGATCAAGCCAATGGTAGAATCATATTAGTAGAGATAAGGTTTGTTGAAATGTTATCGAACCTGAAACTTATTGATCTAGCGAATCAGGAAGCGTTATTACGGTCAAACAGTAGATGACTGTATGGCCTTCGCGTATAGCCTGTACGATTGAATACCAACGGTAACTCTCCTAGTCTGCTAGTGATCCAATATCTTAGCACTAGCTCATCAAGAAATGCAACCTTGGACTGGCAACTCCTCCGTGAAACCTTCCCCGCAAGTTGTTCCGAAAGCATCCCATTTCGGTATATCCGTAGCTCAAAAGGCTTAGGAGAGGGCAGTGTGTATACCACTAAAGGTGAGTCTGCATAAACTCACCGTCTGGAAGACTTTGTGCAACATGGTATAGGGAGTAGTATTCTTCAGGGGAGTAATGTCATGGGAAAACACTGTAACGCCTTGAGTTGATGAACAGTATCACTACTCATTCAAGGGCATTGAACAATCACTTATGATTTCAAAGGCTTAAAATTCCAGAACGTATCGTGAAAATGACCTTGAAATTAATCAGTATAGCATGCTAATTTAAGCGCATATGTCCGATTAGGGCACTCTCGCAATCACAACGGTGATAGGCATCACATTGGGGCATTTATCATGGGCTGAGAGCTTATTGAATAGCGCACAATCATTACGTTTGCCTGGTTTCTATCTCAACTCTCTAGGAGTGTGATTCTACGTCTGTAACTGCAACTATATCAGGCCGTGAGGAACCAACTGACGTTAGTGTGCGCTACTGAACAGAGCGTCTGGAAACTCTATAACACCTCAACTCGGATGATGTGCGGCAACACTGAAATCTTATCTGCTCCACTCAAACAGAGCAGTGTTGCACCATTATGAAACTGAGCTCTTAGAAAGTCAGTATCAGGGACACAACTATCTTCAGTAAAAAGAAATAGCTCAAAGACGTAATAAAAGACCTCCAGCGTCACCCTACAACAGGGGTTTCCCCCCTTGAGCCTCGCAATCGTTGAAAGCTACAACTTCCACTAGAATCTACCATAAAATTCCTTCCACTGGTGAACGAAGACCACCTTTATCATATCCAAAATGTCTGAACATACATATAGTTCTGGTTCTTCATCTTGTGAATCCGCCAACATCTCCCCCTCGAGGGTTCAGGAGAAAGCCATCCCACTTACTGCCGCTACTCCACCAACCCAGCCCATATCCCAAAGCTCAACAGCACAAGTAGAAACTCCTAAAACCATTTCAGATTCTGATCCGAATGGACACACTCCAAGGCCCTCTGCTTCAGCTATGTTTGGCCACACCCGCACAAGTTCCAACATCTCAGCAGCGGGATATCGCAAGACAAGCAGATTCAACCCCCTCGGGAACTGGGAATTCACTCCGGGAGACCATAACAATGGACTCACCAAGGATCTAAAACGTGATCTTGTGGATAAGTATGAGATGGGGTCTGTGGTTTATCATCATGACCAGTACGCTGATGAGTTGAGCGATGATGACTACGATATCCTCAACTAGGACCCAAAGGAACGGTTCAGAGCAGGGGACGGTACATGGGCGTTCCATACCCCGAATAAAGTAGGAAAGTGGAGAGTGATAACACATGCTAGAAGCATCAGTGAGAGTACAAGTGCCACTGGTGATTCAGGGGCAGCGAGTCCAGCAACACCAGTAAGTGCAAAGTCCGTCGATAGCAAGGCAGGGTTGGAGCAACCACAGCGACAAAAGCCAACCGCATCGGGACAGAATGGGCAATACATCAACGATAATTATGTGATGAACGTTCCCGTGCAGTTTAGATCCAACGCGGATCGGGCTGAACGTGGTGAATGCTCGATGGGAGAAGCTAATGGCACGCCTGAAGAGCGACCTTTCAGGGAGCGCTGGAGAGCTCGCAAACAGCAAATGAAAGAGTTCAGAGACACGTACTGTACATGGAGATGGTTTGCTTTTGTGTTATTTGCCATTTTCACGCTTGCAGTGTGCTTCGTGTTTCCAATGGGTGACCGTGCTGGTTGGTTTGACCATAATAAGGATGCCAGTAACATAATCAGTTATGAGGCTATCACGGATTATCAGTACCCGACACTCAGCGCAATCAGAACCAGCCTTGTGGACCCGGATACTCCCCTACAAGCCCGAAAGAGAGTTTCAATGAGTGGGGAAGAGTGGGAGCTGGTATTTTCTGACGAGTTCAACGCTGAGGGGAGAACATTCTACCCTCATATGGATCAGTTCTGGGAGGCAGTTAACATTCACTATGGGGCCACCAAGGATCTCGAGTGGTATGACCCAGATGCAGCGTAGACCAAACAGGGTACGCTGCAGTTGAGAATGGACAGCTTTGAGAACCATGACCTGTTCTACAGGTCCGCAATGCTACAGAGTTGGAATAAAATGTGCTTCACAGAGGGCTTTCTAGAGATATCTGCTAAGCTCCCGGGCTCAGCATACACCGCCGGGCTCTGGCCCGGGTTATGGGCTCTAGGGAATTTGGCGCGTCCGGGCTATTTAGCCACAACCGACGGGGTTTGGCCATACAGCTACAACGAGTGTGATGCCGGGATCACTCCAAACCAGTCGTCAGCCGACGGACTGAGCTATTTGCCTGGCCAGCGGTTGAACAAGTGCACATGCAAGGGCGAGGAACATCCTAACCGTGGTACTGGCCGTGGTGCTCCTGAAATTGACCTGTTGGAAGGTGCGCACTCGACGAACTTCGCTTCGAACGAGCACACAGGTGTTGCCTCACAGACCCTCCAGATTGCTCCTTTTGATGTTTGGTACCAGCCTGATTACGACTTTGTTGCCCTGCATAATATCAGCAAGTCCAACATCAACTCTTATTTGGGAACACCGTACCAGGAGATGCTCAGCGTTGCAACCACTGTGAACGAGTCATGGTACGAACACGTCGTGGACCCCAAGCACCCAACGCACTTGTTTGATGGAGTTGAGACATTCTTCCAAAAGTACGCCGTCGAGTACCTCTCCAAGAACAAGCAGCAGCAGGACAACTACTGTCGTTTCTTCCTTGGTGATGAACCCACTGCAACAGTATTTGGCCCAGCGCTCCACCCACAAGGTAATGTAGGATGGAGGGACATTCCAAGGGAGCCAATGTCCATTGTGCTCAACTTGGGGCTTTCACCTTCGTGGTCTGTGATCCAATGGTTGAATTTTGTCTTCCCAGTGACATTTGAAATCGACTATGTGCGATTGTACCAACCCTATGGTACTAAAGATGGGCTGACTTGTGATCCAGAGGATTATCCAACATCAGACTACATCAACGACCACGCAAATGCGTACTATAACCCAAACCTGACGAGCTGGAGTGCTGCTGGATACAGGTGGCCCGAAAACAAGCTCACTGGAACGAAATGTTGATCACAACTGATCCTCTCTACTAACGCAAGCATGCTCTTCGGAAGATACACATCTCCTGAAGGAGTTACGAATGATGCCTTATAATACAGATCCGTTAGTTTTGGTAACTCCGGATAGAGATAGATCACACGTGTGCCTTCTTTGATGACCCTTTCACCTCTTCGGCTTTCCTTTTTTTGGCCCTAACTTTCTCAGCAATCCTCTCCATGTATGGCGTGGTAAAACCCTTGAGCTTCTTTAGTTTCTCAGGTGGATATTCAGAGGGTGGTTGTCTCGTTGCATTCTTTTTGTACTCCTTGTCAACCAATAACGCAACAATATCACGAATACAGTCTTTAAGAACGTCATGTCCAAGCTCTTCTTTGTAACTACCCACCAGTTTCGGGATGTACTTGGCGAAATGGTGCTTCCATTTCTTGCGGAACTCCTCTTCACTGGATATTGATGGCGATGATTGTGAAGGCTTTGGTGTCGATTGAGCAGATTTCGTTGGTGTGCGTGATCTCATGTGTGCATCCTTCTTGGCTTTACGTCTTGCCTCTTTCTCTTCTTCCTCTTTCAATTTTCTCAGTTTCTCCTCCTCAACTCTTTTCGCTTCTTCGATGATCTTTTGTAGTGTCTCTGATTCTTTAGTCTTCTTCTGCATCAGCATTTGCTCTTGCTGCCTTTTGAATTGTTCCTGTTCCTGTTTCACCTTGGCCTTTAGTCTCTCCTACTTTTCCAAGAGTTCCTTCTATAAACTTGGTTTCTCCCAGCGTGTCTCCTCAGTGACAGTATTGAAGTAGTACACTTGCCCATTTGCATCGGAAGCTGCAAACCAATCCTGAGGTAGATCGTCTGCCTTCCATACCGTTGGCTTAGTCTCTGTGTTGTCAGACCCTGAAGTAGGCGCACGAGCCGCAATTTCTCTTCTTGCATCGTAAGTGAACTTTTGCGTCTCAGCATTTGGTGATCTTTTCTTGATCGCCACATACTCCTTGAAGTTCTCCCACATGGACAATACATCTGCACATACATTCTTGATCTCTTCAGAGCGAGTGTGCAGGGCCAGCTTCTCTACAACAGGCACAACACCCGACTTCGCTAACACACCTTTCGAGGTCTTCCAGTTCTTCATAACTTCCAGAATTCTGATGACCAATGAGTCCTCCACTGCGAATGATGTCTTGTGCGATCTATCATAAGAGTATGAAAGTAAACGTGCCATGATCTGGTAACCATGAGCGTATGCCGCCTTCTGCTGGATAGCGCTTGAGGCGAGTTCAAGCCTCTCCAGAAGCCTCGATACAACGTTAACGTCTTCCACACGACGCAGTGCACCCATAACAGTGGTAACCTCGTGCACAAGCAGTGGTGTCATGGTTAAAGACTCCAAGTATGCGGATGTTAGGTCCTTTTCGGATGACTTCTGCTTGTACTCAAGAACAAACTGCTGCTCTTCTTCAACAGAAGAGCCCAAAGCTCTGGAGATATCAGTTGGCAGCAGAGATGTAGCCTCTGTTTGGGTCTTACCACCAATTACACCAATGCAGTTTGGTTCCTCACAGTAACAAGGCTGAGCATCGGCACCATAGCGGTCAACGTTATAGTTGAAAGTCAACTCCTCGCCACTGAGGATACGTCTCTTGGACAGAATGGCCATCTTGAGCTTACCTCCGACAACCCACTTCTCAACGTAACAGTTTGGATTACATGAATGGTTCAGGAAACGACCGAGTGATCCCTTCTTGGTGGCATCGATGAATTCGCCTTTTTGCAGCATCATGAAATAAAAGTGTTTGATCCCCTCCTGATCATATGCAACCATTCTCTTCCTGAAAGTCTTTTCATCAATGACTTCACCAATGTACTCCCATACAAGTTGATCAGGTTCCATATCGGCGTTGGCTCGAACACCCCATCCCTTTCTCTCTGTCTGAATGACTGCAATATCTGCGTACTCTTTCCGCTGCAGTCTCTGGTTGGCACAGTGTTCACCACAATTCGATCCCTCGGCGGTTTGCATACACTCGATCTTCGTACCTCTGTTGATACAGTCTGCGTCGCCACAAGCAACGTTAATGCCATCATTGTCGTACTCTTCCACACAGAGACATGCCATATCATCGCCACTCTGACCGGACGAGCCCAAGTACTTGTACTGATAGGTACATTCGTCAAGTTCACTAAATCCTTGTTGAGCCTGGTCTCTCTTGTCTGGAAGTTGCGAGAAGAGACGGATGCCCTCTGGGACGTTGTTTTGGTGCTGTCGAAGTGAGCTGAGCTTCAAGTCCGATGCGAGCTGTTCCTGCTCTGAAACAGCAGGTAGCTGCTCCGACTCTGCAGATGTGGACCTCTCTGAATTCATGCTTTTGACTTTTGTGATAACCAGGCCAATTCGGGGAAAGTGAAGGGATTAATTCGTGGATATTTGTTTAGTGGTTCAAGAGCTGGCGAAACCTCGACGATGCTGGCTGGGACGCGTTGTGTTTTGTCATATCTGACGTAATATTCCGCGGAGTTCTGTATAGCCATTTCAGACACACTGGAAATTGCAGGCACTGAGCTCCACTTCACATTGAACATTAGCATAGTAAAAGACACGCAGAGTCTCAGGACTGAGCAGTTTGACCACAATGATACGCACAATACCCAAAGCTACATCCCCATCCACAATCAAAGGAGTTCCTGGGCCAATACAGCAGCTTTACTTCGCCACGCGACCTGGTCAACCAGCCATCCTCACAACCAACAAGTGGTTCAAACTGTCATACTTCCCTCCCACGCACTTTCTGGGGATCTTCAGGAAATCATCGCCAGCTATGAGGGTAAAGTACGTATATGGAACTGCTATATTCAACGACCCTGGAGTACCCAAGAAGCTGAGGTCAAGGTTTAACAAGAGTCCCGATGCCCTGGACTACTCACATATCAGAGTCGAACTGAGAAGAACATTCAGAAAAATCTTCTGGAAACACTATACTGGGGTCGATGGAGTATACGTGTTTGACGTCGGGGTTGTACCAACCACGTAGGATGAGATCAATGAGGTGGATGGGCTGATTCAGGAGGCTGTGGAGAAAGCTAAGGGAGTCCAAATGGAGAAGAAAATCAAAGAGTGGAACAAGAAAGTCAACTGGGTGAAAGTCAAAAAAGTCTGCGAACAAGAATGCATACCAATACCACAAGAACTGGATGACATGATTCAAAATGTGGTTGCTCAACCGCAACGCTCTCAAACGAGAAAGAAGGTCACAGGTGACAGAAAGGGGGGTCAACACAAAGCGAACAACTATCCATAAGTTACCAAGTTGGGAAGCCGTAACGGTGTTCGTGTACAGTTCTAGACTCAATTGATAGATTCGTTGAATTTCTTACTAGATAATGTCACAGAGTCGAGATTCACATTCACCAGTCTCGGACCATGTTTTTGATGTCCCGTCCTTGCAGCAATGCTTCCATAGTCTTTTCAACTTTCCCCAGTTTTACCTTGTCCACACTGGAGCACGGCTTCATACCGGAGTAGATCTTCTTGACATTGCTCTTGATGCCCTTCTCTCCCTTGGTCAAAGTTATCTCTCTAATCTCACGTAGTCTTAGAGAAACAAAGACTGTACGTGATTGGTCATGACTGCGCAAATCAGCCTTCATGGCACTTGAAAGCTTAGACTCGAGATCTGGGGAGTTTGGACAAGCCTGAAGCTAGAATTCTGGAACAAACTCGTTCACATAACCACAGAGCGGTGGCGGGACAATATTACCATCTTGATATTGTATGATCGGGCGCTCAGTAATAGCGGTTGCAGTTTTATCGCTATCACACGTCAGAGTCTCCCGAAGCTTGATCGCTTCCTCTTCTTCATCGTCATCCAGTTCAACATTCAGGACAACAACGCCCTTCGTCTCGTCGACTTCGTAGTCAATTTCCAAGTCTCTGTAACATGAATTATCAAGGAATTTACAGGCGTCTCTGTCTCTAATGTCCTTCGTACTTGATAATGGCATAACAATGTTGGTGGTTCGTTCAATATCTGGGAGTCTCGGGATGTTCGAATGTGGGTTCTTAATGGATTTCCCTGTATCTCCCGACAGTTTGTAGGACGAGAAAGATCTTGGTAGCGCACTTGAAAAGTTGATCGGTTGTGAGGGTGTAGTCGTATGTGCTGACTCAATTGGTGTTAACGATAACTGCGCTAACGATGGAGGTTGTACTGCAGATGCAGTAGTTGACTGAGTGAATCCATTCCATGGGTATTCATCATACTCCGTAGAAGGTGATGGAGTAGCTGATCCATAAGGCACCGATGTCACGGCAGTAGATGTGGAGTCCAACGAGTTCTTCCAGTTTTGTAGGAATGAAAAGCCACGGCTGAAAGAACTAGAGAATGACGATGAATGGGATTGTAGTGATGATGATAAGTAGGCCATAGACTGCGAGGGCTGTGCAACAGACGTTCGTGTCGGCGTTGTCATAGACGCTGTAGCAATGGACCTTGATGGAGTCGTAGGAATCTCCCACCCAGCACTTATGACTGACGGCGTTGGTGGTGTGAGTCTTTCTTGTGAGATGGAATAGTGTTTTGGCCGCTCAAACTTCTCCTCATAACAAACCGTTGATGTGCTATCAGGATCGTCCTTCTCAGCATCATCCTTCTCAGCATCATCGAGATTCACCTATAAGTCAAAGGGAAGCACACCAGCAAGTATGTATATCAGCTTCTGAGCCACTATAGGGTTCGTAGCCATGATGATACACCTGACATACTCGCCTCCCTTGCTTTGGCGAACCAGCTGGTCCTTCAACTCATCCACAACCGTGAGCAATGTCGGCAGGAATCTCGTCCCGCAAGGACCGCTAGACCTGGCACCGTCCTTTAACTCTAGCCAATTCTGTAATTCATAACACCAGTGATCAAACATGGCATCTCCAGCACGCGTGAGGCCAAGAAGGATACGTGGGACAGTAATCAAGTTGTTGATGGATGTAATGAGTTGCTTGAATAGAATAGCAACGTCAAGATAGTTTTGCGCCACTGCAGACTTCTTCTTCTCAACGTGATTTTCAATGAAAGCTGTTTTTACCAGGGACAAGTGCGTGTAAACTTGTTGCCAGTTGGCTAGTATGCACTCGCCAAACTTATCGTTATCCACTGGTACCACAACTCCAATAGCGAACACTTTCTTCTGGACTTTGAAGTATCTAGTTATGAGCATGGACTCTGCAAGATCTGCAAGATGGTCCAGCTGGTGAATTTTGCACCTGTCAGCGATTGAAACGTCTTGGTGGATTGGATTTCCAAACATGAACTCAATGATATCTGAGGTTGGGTGTCTATTTCGTAGTCCAGGTGAGCCCGCCTTATCAAAATGATGGTCTTTGGCGGAATCAAAACACACTTTATAGTTGTCTTTCTGTAGCAGTTCTCCCTTGTCCTAGACGATGAGCATGCGGTAGTGGAATGGAGTCAACTTCGTTGCGCGTAGCGGAGATGGAGTTCCATACAAAACCGTGCGAGAGTATGTGTCTTCGTTGTTGTAGATGGACGTCTGCGTATTGCTTGGTGGAGAGTTCAATACGCCTAGCTTCTATGACTATGAGAAGCCCATGGGCGTAGGCTCTGTCACGGTTGCCGCTGAGGATGTAGGTTGGAGTGTGTTGCTGAAGAAGAAGCCAGTAGTGGGAGGCATGGAGGATGATGGGCGGCGGGAAGTAGGTTTCAGGGCACTATCATTGACAGACGGGACCGTAGAGTCACACGAGCCCTGTCGATGGAGTAACCGCCCGAGCATTTTGCCAGATCTTGAAGTGTTGTTGTTGTAGATGGAAGCTCCCACTAGGCCTGATGATAAGCGCGCTGAGAAGTACCCTTGTTGTGAAACGCTGCAAGCAGCGGGTAGTTTGAGGTGTGGTTGGTTTGGATGTGAGCAGGTTGTCCCTCAGTTAGCAGGTTTTCGTGCCCATCCAAAACTATGCCCGTGAAGCTGGTTCCAGCTCTATGGTTCCAGCCCTGTGTCCGTAGCGTGGGCTTATATATTTCCGTGTGCTCCCTCTAATTATTTCCCTCTCTGTAAAGTTGGTGCCGTCTATCAAAAAGTCGGAATCAGCCGCAGCTGAAGGTCACACTGCTGTCTTTACGTCAGCAGCTAGGGGGTTATTATGTAATAATCGGGTTTTCCAGTGGTCGGGGACCTTTAAATACATATTTAGTTGATTAAATACAGTTAGAGTGTGACACAGAGGGGGTGGTCAGAGCTCAAGCTTGGTGAAGTCGCACCCACCGGTGTGTGGTACTTGCAGCCAGTTCTTCTCGTCGTACTTGGCAGTACCTTCGATAACATGGAATGCGTATGCGTATCTGGACTTGTCACTGGTGTTAGGGTTGGATCTGTGCAAGACCGAGTTATGGATGAGCACCAAGGATCCTGCCTTGCATGTCAACAATTCATAGTTCTCCTCAGTGTTGGTGTATTTCTCCTCCGCAACGTATTCGAAGCCCGTACCACCGCTGGCCTTACGCACCAGTCTCTTAACAATCGGGTTAGTCTTGTGAGAACCCGGAAGGAAACTGAGTGCACCGTTTGTGGATGTGCAATCCTCCAAGGCGAACCAGAATCCAACCGCACTCTGTGGCTCAGTGTATAGGAATGTACCATCTTGGTGAGATGGCACCTCGCCACCAATCTCTGGCTGCTTACAGATGACCATACTTTGCAGCACTCTAGGGTCCTCGTATCCCAGCTTCTTAACAATCTCGAGAGTCTTTGGATTGATGGTGTGCTCCTTGTAGAGATCGTCTACCATATGTAACCCGTGTCCGAACTTGTTGATACTTTTCTCCTTTGGCTTGATCAACTTGTTACTCTCATCGAAGGCACCTGGCTCAAAGAAGAAAGAGCACTTATCGGAGGACTCAAGGAAATACTGATCACCAATGTGGTCATCACCTTTGTCACCAGTGGTGAATTTGGTCATTGGGTGGGTAGACACATCGAATTCAGCGATCAGCTTGTTTGTGTGGTTGAGGATCTGTGAGACTTCTTCTGGGGATAGGAAGTTAGGGATGACTATACAGCCCTGTGATTGAAACTTTTCAACCTGCTCTTGGGAGAATTCAAATGTCATTGTTGATTGAAGATGTGTGATCACACTGCTGTGAGCCAACAAAGTGTGGAGGGTTGTTGGTACAGAGAGGAAAAAACTCGAACTGATAAGAAAGTGGTCCGTCCAAGCTGGGACTCTGGTACGCCGCCGGCCTTAATTTATTCAATCAAGTCCCGAGTCTGGGAAGGCCTAGTCTCCACCTGGCCGCTCGAAATCAGGAGTTGGCCTCGAGACTAGACTACATCGCGCTGCCCGGGACTAACAGTCTCGAATTGATTGACTTTACTGACAAAATCAAATACAACTGCTGCTACATCAACTGCTGAACCTCAATTCACACAATTGTACACTGTTTCTGCCATCTCTAGCAAACACAATAACTACAATGGATACCACAATCCGTACATTAATCAGATTCGTCAGTCGATCGTTCTACGGACTCCCCTATGTCCTGATCCTCGACGCTCTTCTTCGCCACTCTGTTCTCTCTGAGGATGACATGTCCTATCTTCTGGGTATCCAACGTAAAGAATTGCGTTCATTGTGTAATCGTCTGGTGGAAGACAGACTGATCACTATGCACGTGCAAAGAGAAGCAGGCAAGAACGGTGCTAGACCACAGAGCAAGACATACTTCTTCATATACCAAACAGAAGCTATCGACTCCATCAAGTGGAAGACACAAGCGGTCGTTCAAAAATTGAAGAAAGAACTCGGTGGTGATCTCACTGCACAAGGATATCTCTGTCCAGTTTGCAAAACGAAATATTCACAGTTGGATGCAATGGCACTGATGAACTTCGAGATGAATGAGTTCATGTGCTCTTTATGTAACGTTGCACTTGTCGAAGATGACTCCGGGAAAGTTGTTAAGGAAAACCAAGAGAAGTATGAGAAACTGATGAAGCAACTGGAACCAATCATCGAGTGTCTGAGAAAGATTGATGAACACACAGTACAGGAGAACAACTTCGAGACGAGTTTGGCCAAGATGGTTCCAGCGCAGGCTACCACCACAGCCCAATACATCGTGTCCAATTACAAGAAGAACACCAAAATGTTCGAGAGAGACTCCTACCTCAACAACAGGTCGTCTATGCAGGCAGGTGCCAGATCGCATGCTACTTTGCACGTCAACATCTCTACTGGTGACGAAGAGTTACAGCGTGAAAAACAGGCCATGGAGATGGACGAGAAGCGTAAGCAGAATGCACTACCAACATGGCATGAAGAGAGTACTATCGGTAAGTCGCTGGGTAAGTTAGATGGTGATGATGAGGCAGACCAAGATATGGAAGGCGCTGAAGGTGAGGTGAAAACCGAGGAAGGTGCTGATACTGCTGCTGCTCTTCCTGTAGAGGAGGTCCAGGACGACTCTGTGGCGAAGAGTCAACCAACAACGGCAGGTCTGTCCAAGGGCGAAACGGTCAATGCCGAAGAGCAAGACGCTTTGGCCAAGTACTATGCACAGTTGGAGCAGCGTGCCAAGGATGAAGGTGACGACGATGATGAAGAGATGGAAGAGGACGATGAGGACGAGTTTGAGGATATTGAGTTTGAGGATATTGAACTGGATGAGGTGAAACCTGAAAAAACGGATGAACAAAAGAAACAGGAAGACGATAAAGTCACTGACATGATAGTCGAGGAGTTAGAATTTAGTGACGAAGAGTAAGTGAAGCTTATTGTCAACGACGAGCTAATAGATTCAAACCTTCCGTGTTATTTATATTGAATGTATAAATGTTGCATAGACCAATTCAACAATATTGTAGGATATTGTGTTCGAACAGGTCCACTAGCTCATTGAATTTGTCCTTACTAGCTGTTCCCTCGGTCATGGTCACCATCACGTTCAATCCACCTTTCTCAGTACTCACGACACCGACACTGAATGCGAACTGCGAACCACCACTGTTCTTGCTGAACACCACATTTTCTATATTAAACTTCCCTGTTGAGTGCTCCACCACACGCCCAATATTTGACATGCACGTCCCTGTTCGTTGCATGCCTACAGTTGCATCCTCGATGACTTTATCTAGATTGACATGGCTCTCCACAATTGGCGATGTGATCATACCAAGGCCATACAGGAAGTTTCGTTTCACACGACACCACTTGAAAAATTTGTTGAACCATGTGATACTGTCCCAGTTGTGTGTGTGAGTGGGATGGTGATAGAAGTGGTTACCGGCGGTGTTGGCACCGAATTTGTACTGGTCAACATCAATGCCTGAGGGGATGAATAAGCGCGCATCGCACGGAATTGCCATATCAGTCAGCTTCAACCATGTGTCTTGAAGTAAAGTTTTCTGGTATGCTTGTAGGTAAGCAGAGTTGAGGAAGGGTGTGAGTGTTACACCTCTGGTCTTCAAACCACTGAGCAGAGAGGCAAGTTTGAGCCGAGGAATGTTGACCAGGCGGTATAGATGTATATCACCTCTCGTGGCTATAGTTCCGGAGGTACACAGCTTCATAATGACACCGAGTCTCCAAAAGTATGGCGGATAAAATGACATTGGAGGGTTGAAGTTGACTGGTGTATCGATTGGCGGTGGAAGTCGAGGAAGAGATGAAGCATCATTGTTGTAGTCCAGTAGATATCCAGGGTTGAGCTCATGTGAAACATCGGATTCAGAGTTCAGTAGAGCATGTAACTCCTGAATGAAGTTCTTTCCCGACACGCCGTCTGCACAGACGTGGCTTGAGATGTATACTAAAGTACGATCATCGAGAAAGCCGATCTTCCACAACGGTGTCTCATCACCGTACTTCCATGAGATGTCATTGATCTCTCGCATCTGCTCAGCTACTGAAGCAAGAACTTTGATTTTCTGAGGAACGTCAATCAGAACCTGATCAATGGTCAGCCTGTTCATCACTTTCACGTAGTCATGTTCCGGCATTGGGACACTCAAGTCGCTTCTGTCTGTGGTCACAATAGATGATCCCAGAATGGGGTACTTCAGCACCAACTTGCGAAGGCAAATTGCCAATAAGCTCTGGTCAACTGCCTTGTCAAACTAAGCCATCACACTGAAGTTCTTGTATATCTCTCGACGTTGCAAGATACAGAAATAGTTCTCCACTCTGCCACCTCTGCGCGCGTGGCCGTTGTCAATGAAGCGTTGTAACTCCATCATTGCGGACTCCTCGATCTACTCCAGTGAGTGGCCTACGAGTTTCGTTGCCTCAGCTGGAGAGACTATACTTTGGCCCACTTTATATGTCGAACAACAGGTTCTTTGTCATCGCACTCAGTTCGTATACGTTACGCAGGTAGGCGATTGTAAACGATCGTTTAACAAAGGCAGGAGGTTATGTGGCACTTGCAGACAGCTGCAGCTCACCAGAACCAATGAATACGAAATACGGCGGGTTTCATGCTATTAGGGGTATGTGAGTATCTGATCCTGCTCGTCCTTTGACCTCCTCCACGAAAAGTATCCATCCTGCGATCTGTTAAACGTGCACGATGAGGCACTGGAGAGAAAGACAGAGAGATGAGCTGAGCGCTCACTCATCATAATACATTATGTAATACACTTCGAACAATGTTGCGGCATTTAATTCAAGCTCAATTGTTCCGTGCAAATTAGGAAGTGATAGTTTCAACTTATTTACAATTCAAAAATGTGGTACATGTTTTTTCATATATCAGGAATTGGTACGCCCAAGATTTTGTCAAAGAGAGCCTGTGTGCCGTGGTGGGTTAGAAGTACACCCAGTACCACGACGATGACAGCTTCCATCCCTACCCTGGGGGTTGAGCACACCCTTCAGGCCAATGAGAGCGTTCCTGTTGACAGTCTCTGTTATTGTATTAGCTGCCAGTATAAACGGAATACTTTAGAAAGCGTCAAGAGTGTACGTTGACAACAATTCTCCGATCTTCATGGCGTATACTAACCTCATAAAGAACTTCTATTACGGGTTTGTCTTCACCCCGCTGTGGTTATACAATGCAATCACCTACGCTCTCTCAATTCGCCATGACAAGCAGTATCAGTTCAGCCATGCGATATTGTGGAACTCTGAAAGCTTCTCAGACCAAATTACACTTCAGCATCATCCCGAGGACCACTCCAGTTTGGTAGGGAAGGTGATCGCACAGCATCGTCTAACTTAGTCCGAGTTTGACAGGTGGTGCGGTTACAGCTGCATGGCGTTCATTATATTCGTCTTAGTTGTCTGGCTTTCTATAATGTTCCTATTATCGTAAACATATTCGGCTTGGCTGTCTGGCTTTCTATAATGTTCCTATAATAGTAATTGCACAGTTACACTAGCGCAAAACGTCCGCTGTTGGCTGACGTAATACTACATATTTTTGAAAGGCCCCGTTGCCGTGGTTATAGTTGTCTCTCAAAATGACACAGCCCACATATAAAATTTCAGCCTTGTCCTCGTTAACCGAAGTGGTCCGTTGGATTAAAAGCAACCTTATTTCCTGAACTATTTTAGTGTGTTTCCTTACAGTTGATCCAGTGCCTCACTCTTTATATTCACGCACACGATGAAGACCACACTCGTTTCTATGCTGGTTGCAGCACAGGCTGCCAATGTTTATGCCCAGCAATCCGGCTCTCGTTCTTCCTCGGCATCATCCTCCCAATCAACTGCTGCTGAGTACTCAGAGTTTGGAGTCTTGGAGTTTGACAATTTTGGATTTGAGGGATACTATAAACACGTCAAGACGCTCGACGACTCGTCCAGTTGTTCCTGTGCGCTGGCTGATAACGAGGACCGTACGCTCTTCTCCGGCCCGAACTCCCCACTTGACCAAGGTGTCTCTGTGCACTTCAGAGGCCCATTGTCCCTGAAGACATTCGCTTACTACGTTTCCAACGATTCTGAGACTGATGACTGGAAGAGAAGTGCGTACTACGACGGCACAACCACCGAGAACGTCACTATCCTCACAGCTGCTGGTGAAGACAGCACTTGTTTGGGTAAGGCCCTGACATACGCCGGATCGGATGGTGTTTCATCCGCTGATGCCGCCACAGTTTTGTCCAGTAACAACAAGATCACATCAGGGGAGGAGTTCATCTTCTTCTCTAACGTCTCCTGTGGAGATTCCTCATTTGACGGAGATTGTGGTGTTTACCGTGATGGTATCCCAGCCTACCACGGTTTCGACGGTGTTACAAAGATGTTCCTCTTCGAGTTCACTGCCCCAGAGGAGGAGTCGGACGATGAGACATTGGGTTACTACAACCTGCCTGCCATTTGGTTGCTCAACGCCCATATCCCACGTACATCCCAGTACCCAACCAACGAAAACTGTTCATGTTGGAGCACAGGATGTGGTGAGTTCGATATCTTTGAGGTTATGAACGAGACAGAATCCACTCACTTCTACTCTACCATCCATGACTACCAAGGCATCGGCGACATTGGTACCGGTATCGTTGCTCCAGGTTGGATCGAGAGATCGACCACCGACACCATGATGGGTGGTGTTGTCTTCCGCACAGATGGCTCAGCCACTGTGTTTATGTCTGACGATACTACCTTTGATTCAGTGATCAGTGCTAGTGATGTCTTGGAGTGGATCTCAGCTACAAAGACTGAAGAGGACGAGGCTTCGGTTGCCTTGGCCTCCGCTACTAACACTGGTTCTGGTAAGGTTAGTGGTGCCTCTGGATCTGTGCCATTCGATTTGGATGTCAAGTGGGTGTTTGCTGCATTCGGTCTTGTTGGTGCTATGGGTGTCTTCTGAAATCGACATAACTCTTTTTTGCGCTTTTCTCTCTATTCAAAAGTCCATGTCTCATTTTGGTTCTAGCTGGCTGAGTCCAGTTTTAATTGATTGCGAGCTTGTATCGTATCGTTTTGTCCAAGGTTTTTTCGGTTGCGTTATAAATCATACTAATGAACGTTTCAGACATCTAGGTTGTACACTCATCGTTAGACTAGAATCAGTGTATTGTAATTCACAAAGGACCAAATTATGATAAGCGATGCCATAATCGAGTTCTAGTGATTATGTAATTGGTACCGTTGTGATGACAAGCCATTTTGACCCCGTTGTACAGTTTCGAATATGTTCCTCTGTTATAACATGTCGTCGATCTCTGCTTTCGTATCTCTGTCTGCCTTTATACCTGTGTGGGCTTTATGAATAGTATCACGAGCAGTCGAGCTCTTCACCAATCGGGTTTTGAGGCAAGCGGGAGGGCGGATCCTCACAGTACATGCATATTCAATATTACCGCATTTGGACACCAATGGAGTCAGATCTAACACAAGTTCATCTGCCATTTCTTTTTACCATAGCACCTTTTGAAATTATGTATAGTGGGTTCACAGTTATATAAAAAGGCCGGTGTGCGCTTGGAGGCTCTCAAGGGTCCTCCAATCTCAACGTTAAGGCGTGGTTGAAAGCGACAACTTACCGAACAAAACTCACCAAAATGGGCTATCAAGCAGCACTTACAACTCTCTCCATGATCGCAGTGATCTTGTTGCTTCCTCCGTTTGTTTGGCACATTCAAACTTTGAATGTCCCACTCATCACGCTTATATGCTGGCTGCTCATCATGAACATCAACACATTCATATGTGCCATCATCTGGGGTGGCTCTGACTACATGGACCGATGGGACGGCAAAATCTACTGTGACATCATCGTTAAGCTAAGTGTTGGTGCGAATGTTGGTATTTCGTGCAGTGTTGCAGGTGTGATGTTCAACTTGTACAGAGTGCTTAAGGCTGACTCTCCATTACCCCCACCAAGATCCTTGAAGAAGATTGGAATTGATTTGTTGATTTCTCTTGGTACTCCACTGGTGATGATGGGGCTGAATTATATCATCCAGGTGAGAAGATACACCATCTTCCAGTACGACGGATGTCGTAACGCACTGAGTTTATCATGGGTGACGATTGTTATCTACTCAATCTGGTTAATCCTGTGGGCTGTTGTCGGGGCTGTATTTGCACTATTGATCGTATTGCTGTACTTCCGTAAACGGAAGGACGTCAAGGACATCTTACGCTGTACCAACTCCGGGTTGGACATATTCAGATTTGCAAGGCTCTTGATCTTCTGTGTCTTGGTTGTATTGGCGATGTTACCCATCTCATGTTATGTTTCAGCTGGTGGCATGGATCACTTGCAGACCTTTGACTTTGAGTTCACTCATTCGCCAGCTATTTGGAACATCATCTCGTATGCGTCCTTGGGGTCACCGTTCTTGGGTACGTGGGTCTACATAGCGTTAGCGTATACCACGTTCATCTTTTTTGGACTAGGTGCTGATGCAATCGATATGTACGCCCAGTGGCTCAATATCATCGGGCTAGGCAAGCTCGTTGATAAAGTGAAGCAACGCCGTGTGAACAACAGAATCACCAAAGCTGATAAGCTCGTTGCATCAGTGTTGGGCAGAGCTATGGTTTCAACGCCAGTGGTGGGTGGAAATGGGTTCGATATCGAGATGCAAAGAGACATGAATGCAGAGTATACTGGAGGTGATAAGAGTCCCGTCTCAACTCAGGTGTCAAACATGTTTGCCGATACTGGCATACTAGGCAAATCGTACGATTATGATATCTTTGACGATCTGGAAGACTTGGACTACGCTGATGAGGACGAGGTCAACGATTACCTCAACAGATTGTACGAAGATGAAAGAGGGTAGGTGGATACACAGGGAACATTGGCGGATGACGCAAGTACAACTGACATCACTGGCCATCCAGGGGGCTTGTCTGGAATGGAAGCTGTCCAAACTACTTCAGTGGTACATGGCTTCACGAGCAGAGTCACTCATTACACTCCCTAACTTCCAGTTCAAGGTGCAGTGATGGAGACTTCGTCTCGACTATAGGGTTCATTTGTTACGGTATTGCAACAATGTCAATTAACGTTGGTGTATTTGATCAGTAATATACACGTTCTAACAGAGTAATAAGTGAAACATGGTCAGTTTGTAAGGAGTCATTCAATTAAAACACAAATTATACATAGGTTAAGGCAAGAGTTGATCATTCCTCCTCGGTGGTTCTTGGAGTAGACAAAAGGTCGATTTTATCTGTGTGTCAGTTTATGTTAGTATCACTGGTGCATGGATTTTCAGTATCGATTAAGGAATCACTTACTCTGAATGAATGTAACAGAGGAGATCTTGGTTCCGTCCTCCTTCTCAAACACGTCCTGCTGGACGTTAGCATCAACGTGCACCAAAGAACTAATTAAGACTGTTAGTATGTAATTTTGAAACACTTTGGGGCGAGCAGACGCGTCAAAGGACAATGTACGTGACGCGTCACCTGTTTTGGCAACGCATTCGTGCTCTGCTTTATCAAAAACTTACCCCTTCTTGACGTATTGTGTCATGTATCCAATTTGCTGCTCGTTGAAGGCGAGAACGTTGAACCAACTGGTTGGGCCGTCCTTCTTGGTCTGAACGGCCAATGGGTATCTGATGTACTTGGTTCCATTGTTGGAAACAGACTCGGTGATGTCCTGGCCTACGCGGCCAAGAAGCTGCGAGCGGGCGAATGCAGCGGAGCGAGTGGAGGTGGTGGAGAAGGATCTGATTGATCTGAGCATTGTTATTGGTATAAGCGGAGTTTTGGTGGTTGTAAGCCAGATAAAAGAATGAGGGAGTTAAGTGTTCTGCTAGTGATGTTTTGTGTGTGTGCTGGCTCGTGATTTCGCGAAAAAGGTGAGAC
This sequence comes from Petasospora euphorbiae, assembly GCA_030567115.1. Classification (NCBI taxonomy): domain Eukaryota; kingdom Fungi; phylum Ascomycota; class Saccharomycetes; order Phaffomycetales; family Wickerhamomycetaceae; genus Petasospora; species Petasospora euphorbiae. The sequence goes on from JAJLRQ010000003.1 coordinate 168,681, forward strand.
CGCAAGAGCACCTCACCTCACGCGGACTTTCCCCATCTGGACAGCAATGCGTTTCAAGTTTGTTTCATATCCAGAGTTTGTGGATGATGGTATAGTCCTAAAACTGTCGATCTTGTAGTAGTGCGCAGCAGCTTCACTGTTTGGGTAGGCTGCTTCAAGCCATGAGCCAGACTCGATAGTCATTCTTCTACACCAGCGCGACTATCTTCTCTAGGCTCACTGTGCGGAATGCACTGTCTGGTGGAAGTCCTCCCATAATTTTGAATGGGTTTGAAGGTGGGCAGAGACTACAAGTTAGATATGAAAGTTAACAGTTTCTCTTCGGCAGTCTTTATGTTCCACTTGACCCTATTTAAGTTCCCAGATACAATATGCGGTACCCAGACTGGTGAAGCTGGTCTGAGTTTTGATACTTTGTGGACTAGGTCGTGGGCCAGCTTCAGACCAACTATACTAAAGAGCCTAGACCGGTAGTCTAGCCAATGACGTCTTATCTGCCCGTTCCTTTTCGAAATTGCTCAGCTACGGGCACTTCATTAGATGCTCAACTAGCAATTCAGAGATCTTTCACTGGTACTATATTAGGTTTCCTTCATCATCTATTGGGAATTACTTAGTTGCCAAGAACACACTCGTTACGGCCCGCTCCGCTGTTGTCTTTTTACCCCAGCCCAATAGATAACGCGTGCGTGACTGCTTTGACACATCGACACTGATAACAACTCTCGAGAACACCCCGTCACCTACACAGACTCGATAATCAACACATTAAGCCCAGATCTGGAAAGAAGAACACCTAAAATGAATCAAGGTACACTACAGAGAGACCACTGTCACGTTGACCCGCGTCAACAAGAGCTCACATCCGCTTATTATTCAACCAGCCACGACATCGAGAACACCCGCTACGATGAACTGAGCTCAAGTGGTGTTGCAAGCGACTGGATCCTGTTCTCACCACATAACCTCGATGAAGATCTTGACTTTGAAGGCTCGCCAGATGTGCTATCCACCTCCACTGACGAGATGCTTGCGGATGCTTAGAGGGTGCAGGTGGAGGATAGCGACAATTCGGATGACGATGATGATGACGATGATGACTCCTTAATCGAAAGTCTAGGCACCCAACTCTCAAATCCAGGGACGGGGCTTATCACAACAGAAGTATCACAGATAAAGGACTCCATAACCAACAGAATCGATGCGTGGAGAAAAGAACAAGCCACTGCTATGATCAACGACTTACATAGACACTCCTTTTCCACGGCCTCAACTTCCTCCAGAGGCGAAGAATTACTGGCATCATGGGGTGTTGATAACGGAATGTACATTGAGTCCGTTGCGGAGACAGTCACCACACCACAGACAAAGAGATTCTATGGTGACGATATGCTGCAAGGCTACAACGACTGGGAGGTTAAGAAAATCAAGCAAATCGCCTAGAGACTTTCAAGTTCATTGGTAAGGGAAGACAATTTAAACAACTCCACTACAACTACATTCAGAGCTAGAAGGTCGTCTCTATTACTGAGTCTATCCAAAAGTGCCAATCGTTATTTCGTCCAGTGTGGTGCTGCAGTGGATAACATGGAATCCAGACCATTCTGGCAAAGGGATATCAGCTCTGTTCACTCATCGCTGTCACTCTCTACAACTTCAGTCATGTTTGGAAATCTGAACGTTGAAGCATAAAGTTCAATCTTTTGCAATTGCAGTTATTCAAACATATACATATCATCATTAACTTGGATTAACTTCTATCGTAGCATTCTTCACTTCTCGGTCTAACTCTTCTTTTCCTTCTTTTGCTTCTTCAAGCTTTTTCTCTGTGCTCTCCACTCCTTGAACTCCTCCGTGACAATACCCCCATTGAGTACCCTATCAGAGACATCTGCACTGAGCTCATAGAGGCACAATGTCTTCTTACTAGGATCGTAGCTCAATCTCCAGGCCTTGGTTTCATCCTGTGGAATCTCCTGTACAATCCAGTCAACAACAGCTCCATACCACCTTAACGAGTCAACACAGTTGATCTTCTTTGGGTTATTATTCACCGGGTTTGCCTTCAAAAGTTGAGGAATCTCCTCAACTTTGTACTCTTCCACGGACCTTAATATGAGGTTGTCATCACGGAAACCATAAATCACCTTGGACACACCCAAAAGGAAGCACTAAGCCCATGTTTTGAATAGCTTTCTTTCAAACGTCACTGACTGACCAGGTTCTGAGATCTGTTTCGATGTTTTCAATTCAACGTAGTGAGGTAATGGGTTTTCCTCTTCAGGCTTGTAGTCCCATACGCAATCCACTTCTCCTCCGATGACAATTTTGTGCTTACCAACACCGGTTCTCACCACTGAACAGTATTGTTCCACGTTGTTGACAACCTTTTTGAATCTTTTTTCAATCATTGGTCTTGAAGCCTCACTCAAAGGCTTTGGTAACGTTGATACGCTCTCGAACTTGTATCCTGAGTACATCAATCTCTTCTGCTCGTCAGTTGGTTTGTTCATTTCATCCTGTTTCTTTTTGAATGTAGGATCCTGCTGAATAAAAATGTGACCATCAAAGAAACACAAGTTCAGCTCCACAGGGTCTCTGTGGTTCTGAGTCATGGTAAGCAATTTTGTCATGATTCCCCTCCATGTGATGATCTCGGCCTTGACCTTGGACCCCTCTTGCTTCATCTCGTACTCCTTAATGGCGCTCAACAGTCCATCAAATTCACCATCACGCTCCTCATCAAACTTCTTGAAATTCTTGAATCCACCACCGAGATCGATCTGGGTATTAACATCAGAGTCTGGCAGGAAGAAGTATGACAATGAGGAATTGTCGTTGGTGTATTGACCATCAAATGTACGCGAGAAGGAGCAAAGCTCCTTTGGCTGACGAAGCGCATTTGTCTCTGCTCGCTTGTCCAATGAGAAGAATTTGGCGTTGTTCATAGAGGAAGATACTCGGGATTCTCACTAAACAATTTGTACCTAAAGTTCATTACGAGGATGTTTACCCAAATTTGTATGGTGGATGCCGGTAGATAAATTTTCGTGATATTGGTCAGCGATTTGTCAGATTTACACGGTCAAGCAGCACTGGTGTCACCCTCCGTAAATGAATTCATGAAACTACAAAGTTTTAATGGTGAAAACTAAGTATAATATTAATGTTATATACTAAATTGAAGAATTGAACTGGTATTTGTGGTGATTGTTTTAGGTTCAAGCAGTCTGCGCAACTGGCTGAGGACCAGGAACCACATGACTGACACTACCAGTGGCATCAACCTTACCTTCCATCTCCCTCTTTTCCTTTTCTTTCAGCGCCTCCTGTTCCTTCTCAGCAGCAGCTTTGTCTTGTCTGTCCATCATAGCCTTATTCCAACCCTAGATTTCATCACTCTGCTTAACCCAATGAGCAAATGGATACGTAGGGAGTGTCTTGAGTGGTGTGTCTTCGGTAATCAGTCCTAGATCAATCTGTCTCTTGATGAGTGTGTCAAGGTATGGCAAAATGTGATCTCTGAAACCTTCAAATCCCTTGTACTTTATAATACTCTCTGGTGCCTCATAGAAAATCTTCTTGAGAAGAGATGGCACCAATGGCTCGTCCTTCATCTCGTCGATGGAGTAGTAGACTGGATGGTTGGTGAAGATGATTGCTTTACTCTTTGGCAGTCTTCTCAGGGTCTGTCTTTCCACACGAACATTGAATTTGCGCTCACTGACGCTTGAATCCACAGTCTCACCATCTTTCAAGGAGTAAACATTGGAACAAAGCAAGTTGTGATCCCAAGTACAGTACCAAGAGGCACGCTCAACAGGATCAGCAGCGGTCATCTTGGAGAACCAACGCTCCATGGATTTTTTGAGCTTCTCCTTGTAGTATGGGACCTCAGTGTGGATGACATCAAGACTCTTTCCCAACTTGTAGGAGATACCGAATGATCCACCAGGGAACGGAACGGCTGCGGCAACTAGGTAATGGTTGCCATCTTCACGCTTCTGAACAATGTAGAAATCCTCCTTTGCCATCTTTGAGACATAGATCAAAGGGTGCTCCTTCAGGGGAGTTGACATGTCCAATAACTCACCTGTGAGTTCGTTCTTAACATGGACACCACCATCTGGAGAGGTGAACAACAATGGGTAACGCTTAAGCATGTGCTGCGTAACAGTCTCCATGAGCTCCACACAGGCGTCGTAACCTTCAGGCAGCCAGTCAACGTTGTCTTTTCCATACTCGTGATAGATTCTCTCCTTCTCTTGGATGTAGTGCCAGTAGTACTTGTCCATATCGAGCCAGTGGTTGATGTCGAGCTTGAAGATGGACATTGTCTGGTGGTATGGCCAGCGGAATGGACGCCATGGTCTGTCATCGTATGTCTTCACTTGCTCTGGAGTGATGTATAGAGGGGTTGGCTGGGGTATTTCCCCTTCAACGTAAGCCTTGGCCTTTGCTGGAATAGGTTTCTTAGCTGTGGATGTGGAAGTCTTAGACTTGTTGATGATCTTCATAAGGGGCATGTAGCTGACTAGTGCCAGGAGAAGTGCCAGAAGGCCCAAGATCACTGGGTCTGCCATATTGTTTTCGCTGTTATGTGTACTGTAATCAACAATATTTGACATCTCCATATTTTCGTCTGAAGGGGACAAGGGTACACTTTTATAGAGCTCCGATCCCGAGGGGTGGCTATGGGCCGGTTGGTTGATAAGTGGGCTGCTACGTACAGCAAGAACGGACCCGCTTATGTCACACTGATAACACCCAGATTTCTCTCCATTCTTGTCCCCTTGTAGATGTGAAGTCCTTTGTCTCCCGGATCGTTTGGACCGAAAGGGTTAAAGCAAGGTGGGTCCAAAAACAGCACTGCTGTGTCAGGGACAGGATTACTGCATTGGGTCAAGAGGTCCCTGCGGCGCGCTCTGACTCCCATCGCTCGAAGCAGCGTACTATACCCCAGATTGTGGCACCAATCACTTGGAACCTCAAATTATCGGCCCATAACTACGACAACGGACAGATCTACTGTCTGGTTTTTCTGATTTTGGCTGTGTTTTTGAAGTTGGTTGATCGTACGATGAGTTGTTGTTGTGTGGCATTTCCATTTCCACGCTTATCAGCAGGGAAATAGCTCGCTGCGTCATGGCAGCTGATAAGAACACACCCAGACACCCGACACGAAACATCCGAGCACCGCGTCTAACACCAGGACACCACATGCGCTTACCTATAGATGGCATCACCTGGCTTAAGCTGGTGAGCTAAACGCAACGACTTGGTGCAATTGTTGGTCCAAGTGATGATGTTTTATCTCTACTACATTGTTGTGGAATAAGAGTATTCTTGTTAAACAGTTATACGGATTTATGTTAAAGAACATTTTAAGATTCAAGCTGTTAAAAATGTATATGTTTCTCGTAAAAGTCCAATCAGTTCCTAAATTTCGTATCAGATATAACTTAGCAGGTCGTTGTGTTCTGTTAAAACTGAAATTACAGAGACTTCTTTTAGCCACGGCTATTAATTTGCCGTTTATTTCCCTTCAAGATGTAGCGGAAAGTACTGTGAGGTATTAAAGAGTTTTGAGATTCGAGTATCTCTATTGGAACGGCCGCGTATTACACACCGCTATAGTCATCAGCCTTCGATTGATATAACTTTTACTTCATTCCTGTTGACTGATGAGATACGAACAAATCAACAGTCTCAAACAAAGAACGGAGACTACGTATATGAATTGTATAGAGTAAAATGGAGATTTTATTGAAATGAGCTGATCACCAGTGAAGATATAAATGGTGCATGCCTAAGAAAACGAGTAATCAAGAAGTTAAAAAGGTGGAAAAATTGGCAGGTCAAACCACTTGCACATATCAAATGAACAAAGTTCCGTTAACCTGGATGTCCAAGACAGATTTACCAACGTAGATTTGGTAGTCACCACTCTGCAGTTGCCATTGCTGAGAATCAACGTCCCACACAGACAAATCACGGCGTGTCAAGTCAAAGGAGAACTTGGTAGACTCACCAGGAGCGATAGCAGTCTTCTCAAATCCACGCAATTGCTTATCTGGGGCACCTGGAATTCCAACATATAACTGTGGCACTTCTGCAGCGGTGAAGTTACCAACATTTTCAACGTCGACAGTCACAGTGGCCAAAACGTCCCACAACGAGGCAATACCACCTTCAACGATTTCGCCTTGTGGATACTCATCCTTGTTGGCATCAGTGACGGAGGAGACGTTCAGGTTGGAGTATTCAAACTCAGTGTAAGTCAAACCGAAACCGAACGCAAACTGAGGCTCAATATCGTTCTTAATGAAGTGCTTGTAGTCGATGTACACACCCTCAGTGAAGTTATCCTGTGGGTAGTATGGGTTCTCCTCCTGTGGGAAGATTGGGTCCAGCAATGAACCGTAATCAGTCTCATTCTGTGCCACGGTGTATGGTAGACGACCTGAAGGGGACTGTCTACCAAACATGATCTCAGTAATAGCCCTTCCGGAATCCTGACCAGGCAGGTGTCCATAGATGACTGCAGTGATGTTCTCGTGATCAATCCACTCGTTGACAAGACGGATGCCGGCATTGTGGATGACAACCATAGTGTTTGAACACTTGGAGGCAACGTTCTTGATCAGAGTGTCAGAGTATGGGTCTGCAAGGTATGGACGGTCCCAACCTTCACCCGCAAACTCGTTCACAAAGACAACACATGCATCGGATTCTGGCTGGACGTCTGGATCCTGGTTGATGGTGTCATAAGCAAGCATGAAGTTGTCCTCGTAAGCTTGACGCAAGAAGGCATCCAATGGGGCATCAATGTGCGATGCAGAGTTAGAGCCAGAACCACCACCGCAGATCAAAGTACCGTTGAGCGCAACACCAATGGCTGGGGAGGTTGGGTCCAAGGAGGAACCAATCTGATAGTTGATAGCAGTTGGGTCAACAGCAGAACCGTTAGGGTAGGTCAATGCAGAACTCATACCGATGGACCACAAGGCACCCAAGTCAGTGTTGGTTGTGCCAATCTCAGGACGCTTAGCGTCATACCCAAAGACAGAGATCAACTGTGGATTAACGAATGGCAGAGCATTGTCAACATTCTTCACCAAAACCTGTCCCTCAACAGCACCTTGGAACAGGGTCTCTTTGGAAGCTGGGTCCAAAGCGTTGACGATCTCGTGCTCTTTCAACAAGGTGTATGGCATACCTTGGCCCGTAGCGTTCTCGTTGGAGTATTTGTACCATGTGGCAATGATACGTGTGGCCATGTCATCAAGTCTATCCTGAGTCATGGTGCCGTTAGATACAGCTTGGGTCAAGTTACCATCCATCCAGTACTTGGAGTCTGGCATAGCCATGTCCAAACCGGCGTTAGCAGATGCGATACCAGTGTGCTGGGCAACCCAGTCCGAGACCACGAAACCTTGGAATCCCAACTCGGTCTTGAGCAAACCGTTCAAGGTCTTGGAGTTCTGAGACGCATATGAGTTGTTGATCTTGTTGTAAGAGGCCATCACTGAACCGACACCGGCCTTGACAGAGTCCTGGAATGGCCAAAGATACAACTCGTGCATGGTTTTGTCGTCAATGTCCACGGAGATGGAGTTGTTGTAGGACTCATAGTACATTGGTGGGTTTCTCATGGTCTCCTGCTCATTACCGATGAAGTGCTTGACACAGGCGATGACTGTCTCCTGCATACCTTCAATAGTTTCAGCACCGAGCTTACCTGTCAAGTAAGGATCATTGGAGAAACCTTCCCAATTACGACCGCCTTTGGCCAAACGACCAACTGGACCAACCACTGGACCCAGGAGCACATTCACGCCCTTGTCGTCGAACTCCTTACCCATGTAGTAACCTCTCTCGTAGGCCAGATTCTTGTTCCAAGCTGCACCAACGTGGACACCGGCAGGGTAAGCGTTGACGAAATCGGTACCACGAACACCATTACCGGCATCAGTCAAGCACATACCTGGGAAACCCAATCTTGGAACACCTCCGGAGAGACCACCACACCCAGTAACATTTGTGATTGGATAACCGTACGTCAAGTTGTTCTTCTCATCGTTGGTCATCTGAGCGACGAGCGCACGGGCCTTGGTGAAAGAGTCGGACCAGTCTTCGAGCCCCTCGGCAACAGGGGAAGGGTAGAATGGCTCAGAGTGGCCATATGACCATTTCAGTTCCAAGGCGGTGATTTCTTCTGGCGTTGGTTCCGCAGCCGCTGCGAGAGTGGCAAGGATAGCAAGACAAGTTGCTCTGCTTAGGTGTAACATTGTTCAATTCCAGCTTGTTTGCTTGATTGAGTGATGGATCTCTGGAGTACTCTCCTCATCATCAAAAGGAAAGTGCAAGGTCCACACTACTTATATACCCAGGAGCACTAGAGATCAGGGCACCCAGACGACCATCACTCGACGGCCCTCCATAATCCACGTGCAGTAGTACGCCTGCGATCGCCATGCTCTTTACCCAATTAGGGGTTAATTGGGCGAGTCAGACACTACGCTGGACCAATGATAATAGGCGCTCTGCTCTTCCACCTGAGTCAGGGGAAGAGGTTGAGACATGTTTTGGTGGAGGGACCTGAAGAAAGCTGCATGAGCGATGTGGGGTGACGGAGTTGTCCCGGTGGAGAAACCTCAAAACTGGAGACGGATGATGCCTCGAAGTGCAAGTCCGGAGAGTGGATGCCGTTCGTGCCGAGCTGAGATGTTCCAGTCCACAGGAGACAGGATAAGGACAAGAAAATTGGGGATAGCCAAGCTGTGCCTCTTTGTATGGGGTACCGGCGGTGGCAGCAGGTTGCAGATTTCCCGTCCGGTTTCTCACAGGCCGAGGAATCTCACCGGCACTGGTCAGAAACAAACGCCTAGGCTTCAAGCGTGTATCTATGAGATATACCCAGACGTTGCCCCCACTCCGGAGGTGTTTTCACACTCACTTGTTGGGGTTTGCTGAAGCTCACCCAGCTGCATGTTCTCCAGTCTTTCCGAGAATTGAGGCAAATACAGCAGCAAACCCACATCTTCCACTCCACAGAAACCCCGGAAAACCCACCGAGCTGCCGATCCTCACTTCAAGCCTCGCTCGAGTCACACACACATTTAGCCGGTGAGCAGGGTCTCATGTGATCCCATAGCTCTTGCCTAAATGGCGGAGACGGCCATTCGGGACGTGTGTACGGAAGCACACGCCACAGGACGCCTGGTGATGTCAACACCCAGTTTAGGCGAGAAATCACGCGAGCTGTGATTAGTCTAGAATTAGTCAAGCAGATCTCCTCAAGTTTGCGAGTGAGTAATTGACACCTTAAATGATGATGGGTGGGTGTCCTGCGGCTGGCTGTTCGCAGGGAAGTGCTGGGGTGCTGGACCCCAGAGACTTGAGACGGGAGAGTGACTGATTCAAGTAGCCTATCTGGTTTTTCGCCAGTTTACGGGACTGGTCGTAAACTGTAGCCTGGGCGTGTACTGTGAACGTGTATCTCGTATCAAATACTATACCGGCGCCTTCACTTTACTTAATGTTGAAGGTGGTAATGCACTCCATCCTCATCGTCGTCACACTGAGACCCAGCTGGATTGTGGATTACAAGGCTCCGTTACTCAAACAACTGTTCCACGACTGGGGCAATACCCCAGCCAGCAAGACATCAGTATCAGTAATCTTTGAGTAGGAGTGCTGATTATCCTGGCTGTGGCTCGGTTTGCGTACTGTCATTTTTCAATAGACACGGGACATCGGCAACCAAGTAGACCTTGTTTGCTCTTTTCAAATGGCTAGACTTCCTGTTAAATACGGAATTTCAATCTAAAGTGTTCCCTTAAGTTAATAGTATACATGAACATATCACTTGGCAGCTTCAGCAACGCACTCATTGAGCTCATTGATGTTGAAGGAGGTGACGTAGCAGTACATCTCCTCACAGTCGCCTTCCTCACACTGAGGAACGTAAGGTGACTTTCTGTAGGAGAAGTCGGAGTACTGTTGGGTCATATCAGCATCGGTCTTAATCTTATCAGCTACACGTGCCCAGAAAGTGGCGTTCAATGGCGCATTAGCAGGCCACTATCCTTCTGGGTCGTAACTGTCTCTGGCAGAGTACTCGAACTCCCATATTGGTTCTTCCCCGTTGTCGTAAAAAGTCTCATTGAGCTTGGTGTAGAAGTTGAAAGAGTTCATGACGCTGAATGTCTTGGAGTCAACCTCGTAGTATCTCCAGCCTGGGTTGTAGTTGCTCATTGGAGTAACGGATTGGGTAATCCAAGTGTTCATGATAGCGTTATCAATGGTTTTGTTGTCATTGGCATACAAGACGTTAAACTGATCCTGGTGGATGTGGCCGAAGAACAAACCGGCAATGGTTGTTGGAGAGAACCTGGTGACAATCTGCTTGTAGATCTCAGCCTGGATTGGCAAGGTATCGTAGTCAACGAATGGAATATGAGCAATCAACCAAACACGTTGACCATTTTCCTCGGACTCAATGAGCTCATCAACGATGAACTTTAGAGTACCGAATGGGTCAAAGTCTGAGGACATGTTGTGGTAGGAGTACATGTTCTTCTGGTAGTAGGTGTTGGAGTTAACGGCGATAACCTTCAATCCTCGTTCTGTAGTGACGGAGAAGCCGGTGTAGTGTGTTTTCACTTCCTCCATCTTCTCTACTGGTAACCATCCAGCGCCAGCCCATAGCTCAGCCATCAAGTCTGCGTTCCAATCGTACATGTTCTCGTGACCAGACTTGTGAGAGGCCAACTGACCGTATGGGAACGTATCGTGATTTCCGAGGACAGAGTAAACTGGAATATCCCTGAAGTAACTCTTCATGTCCCTGATTATAATCTCCTCGGACTCAATTGTCATATTGTAGTCAGTGTACTGTAATTCGTCATGGTCAACCATGTCACCGGTGAAGATGGCGAACTCAAAATTCAAGTTATTCTCCTTCTGATACTGGGCAATAGACTTGAGGGAGGAGTTAATCAGCAGTTCTGGCGAGTCGCAGTTGTAGTTACCCCATTCCTGAGCCGGAGCCCAGACCGAGGCATTGAAGACCTCGTCTGTGACATCATCACCAAGAACGAAGGTACCCTCATCATTGTAGTATGAGTCGTGGAAGACCATATCGGAGTTGTCAATGTCGTCAGGCTTGGGACTCTTATTGTAAGAGTGAATGCCACAACCCATTTTGTTATTTGTGGCATTGGACTCAGCACCAAGAGTGTAGTCCAACTGAATGTGGAAATCAGAGACGTGTAAGACGTTAAAAGTTTCATTGCCTGGGGTTGGAGCCTCTACAGAACCGTTGCGAGCTGGCCACCGTGAGGTTAAGTCGATCTTAGGTAACTCAGGCAAGTCACATTGACCAGAGAGCTTGAAGTAACAGAAGTAGTCGCCGTCAAGACCCCAAGGATCCATCCTCTGAAGCATATTTGCGAAGTCGGTACCGGTGCTGGAGTTCTTCACCGTATTCCTGCCAAAGTAAGACTTACAGTCGGTCGTGGACAAGATCTCATTGTCGATACACCATTGGGTAAACACTTGCTCAACTAATGCAGGTTTAGCCAAGGAGAGTACCTAGCCAATCTCCAAACTGGTCTTACATCTCTAGCAACTGGACAATGGGGTAGTACCGTTGGTGTAGAGCGACTTCAAGGAGGCCAGTGTCTACTGGACAACCTTCTCATCTGATGGAGTAAGGGTGGTGACAGAACCCCACTCAGTGGAGAGAATATCAATAAGGTCTGTAGGAATAGCAACTGCCATACCGAGCATGCTGGCGAGGTGTATGACCTTCATTGTGCGTGAGTTGGGCTCGGTGCTCGATGGAAAATGCTTGAGGGAAAGGTGAACCTGGTGCCCATGAAGATTTAGTGACTTAACGTCGACCCCTACACCTTTTATACAGGGGGGAATTACTGATCCGGCCTCCAATGGTTGCTTTGATGTACAGATCAACAATAGCAGACAAAACGTGGGCCACGTTGAAGCATATGCGCCTCGATAGTTCAAGCCAATCCTCTTCACAGACTCTGAACACTATGTCGAAGTTGACAAGGTCAGAGTGGCCTCAGGTCGCACGCATAACTATTCACTTGGGTCCAGTCACTGAGATCAACATGGACCTTCATTTAAGACTTCATTTGCTTGGAAGCCTTGGTTTCTAGTTCCGTTCCTGAGCCCCTGACATATCCGTGCGACGAGACCGAGCAAGTCATAGTTAGTAATCCCATCGGGTCCGCACGTGCTCTTATCAGCACCGAGTGCACGTTTCCTATTATTTCCAGTGAACTCCAGGACATGTAGGACACCACTATAAGTAACTTATCGACTCACCACATGAGTACACCTCAAAACGAGGGCAGTCAAACCAAGCGTTGTAGTCGCCGAAGTAAAGTTCAGAAGGGGATGAATACACAATACTGTTCAAGGGCTAAGAGACCACGATGAAGAGAGTATACACCTAGAGCACTACACGAGCGTTGACGCCTCATACATAGCTTATTGTAACGTACAATTAGAAACTCATTACATGAAACAAGTTGCAAAATGGTGCAACCCAAAGACCCTTCAATGGTTCAAAGACTCCATGGAGATTGCAAGTGATGGATAGTTGATCAGATGAACAAGATGTTGAATGGAAGGAAAAGGTGCTGAAGAAAGATGTTTGTATGAAAGAAGAGACAACCAAGCTGAGATATAAGAATATCCCAGATCAGAGTCTTCTACCACGACGACCACCTTTTCTTCTGGTGGAGTCAGATGGAACTGGGGTAACATCCTCAATTCTACCAATTCTCAAACCGGATCTGGCAAGAGCTCTCAAAGCGGACTGACCACCTGGACCTGGGGTCTTGGTGGAAGTACCACCAGTGGCTCTAAGCTTAACGTGGACGGCAGTGATACCAACCTCCTTACACTTCTGAGCAGCGTCCTGGGCAGCCAACATGGCGGCGTATGGGGAAGACTCATCTCTGTCAGCCTTGACCTTCATACCACCGGTGATTCTGGCAATGGTTTCCTTACCGGACAAGTCGGTGATGTGGACGAAGGTGTCGTTGAAAGAAGCAAAGATTCTGGCAACACCAAAGACCTGGGAGCCGTCACGAACCTGTGGACCGAGAGTAACGTTAGCTGCAAAAGTTTAGTTAGTATGCGTGTTTCGAGGTAATCCAGTAAACTGGAGAGTATCGGGAGAGAAAAACATTGGCGAAGCCCTTGGAGCAGTCTTGAAATCACCTTCACTTGAAGATTTGGTACTTGATATAGCACAAAGCAGCGACGAGATTCATGATTCACACTCCAACAGATGCACAATAGCTGAGCAGATATTGGAGGGCGTTTTGGCCTTCGATCTGTGTGGCTTCGAGATTGATTGAACCCACATAGTCATCTTAGAAAAGGGCAAACGATCCACTGCTGCAAGCTGGAGTGTATTGAATCATATCACACGTATTGAGAGCTGAACTCCCTTGTGCTTCCTTGCCAAACTTTTGCCGATGTCGATATTTGTGTATCTTGAATGTGTTGAGTTCAAAACCGGCTTTAGAGATGGGCGCCTCGCAGCCACATACGGTAGTTCTTTGGCCCGTGCTTTTCTCAATAGTTCTCTTCCCTTCACTCTCAGTTCCAGTCGTTATCACGTACCAGACATTGTTGGTTTCTGTGTCGTGGTTGAACCTCTATATGACACTGTTCTGTGAGTGGCCTCTCTACTTGGAGTTTTTCAACAAAAAGTTTTGCGTCGGATGCTCGCGCGCTCAGTCTCCACCGCCCACAGGCACAACGGCAACCGGGGCGAGAACCCTCTGTGGGCTCCGGCCTCTCCCCGTCAGCCGCCAGAGGTTCGCGACCCGGCAAGGATTTTGGCGCGAAGCTGGGCGGGAGTTTTTCGGTTACGGGGCACACACCGCTGTGTTTTTTGATCTTGTAGGCGTGGATATTCTGGGCCCTGTCTCATGTCATGTGACCAGGAGCATCAGGGCAACCGGTCAACAAAGCTATCGTTATGCCACATGGTATCTGTATGGCTAATATATGGGGTAGCGCGTTAATTAAGCTCGTGCTTGACATCACAAAAGTCAGGTGTGTGCAATCAGGTTGATAGTGAACTCGAGTATATTACTAGGACAGTGGTGTGGAAACGCACCGCTTCGAAAGACCTACCTGATCTACACAATAGCAGTTGGTTACCTCTAAATTACAAGCTTTTGTTGTAGTTGTTCATTAAAGTTGGGGGGCATTCAGAATCTTTTAAAGCAGCATCCACTAAACTTAGTAGACGAAACCCAAGATCTTACCAGAAACGTGTTTACGTCTGGCCTCCTCGTGGTCCATGATACCGGCAGAGGTGGTCAAGATAACGTAACCGAACTGTCTGGCTGGGAGCAAGTTGTCAGTCCACTTCTCAATGTCAGAGATTCTGACGTTGAATCTTGGAGAGATAACACCGACCTTGTTCAAACGACCGTTGAGCTGGACGACGATCTTACCAGATCTGTGGTCGTCAATGTACTCGAACTCATCGATGTATCCGTGTCTCTGGATAACCTGCAAGAACTTGATGATGACCTTGGAGGATGGTCTGATGATGACCTGTCTCTTACCGGTCTTCTCGGCGTTGTTGATGGCGTTCAAAGCGTCAGCGAGGACAGAAGTTCTAGTCATTTTGGCGGCTGGATATCGTAAACAGAGCTTCCCCTTGCACGTTCTACCTTTACTCCTGTGGTTGTTTTGTGGAAAATTTTGGGCCGAGTGTTGAGGGAAGCGCGCGGGCAATCATGGCCGCAGTAGTACATGCCCTAATGTTCAGCACGTGAATCTGTAAATTGCCCTACCGCGTCACACAGTCCCCGTGGTATGTTTTCAAGCCCAAGCACACTTTTCACGCTTCAGTGGGCAGGCTGGGCGAAAGCGCGAAGGCCAAAGCTGGGCGATCGAAGGGAAATCATCCAAACACCTTTGATGGTTGGCGAGCCCTGGCCAGCGCGACCCGGTGCAGACGACTCCCTCGCAGCGAAAAATTAACTTCAACAGTGGCTAAGGCGGTGACGAACTATAGGCTGTGTGAAGAAGAGCACCGATTTCATCTAGCAAAAATGCCTGTACGTACACATATGATACAGCACAGGACGGACTTCACGAGTACAGCATGAATGAATGAAAGAATGAATTACGCCCGTCTTATGGAGACAACACTGGAGTGCACCAAGCAACACCGCAGACGCCCGCCACACACAGCGGAAGAGAAACCATGAGTACCACACTTGTTATCCACGAAAGCGATACGAATAAAGAGGTATCTACACCGGTTCAGCTCAAGTCACAAGAGACTGTTTTGTGGAAGGCCGACGTCCAAGAGTGTACACTATTTTCCCATATATCAAGCTGTCACTCCCAGAGCCGTACAGAAGGCGCCCCATCCATCATTTCATTCTTTACTGCGTACCCAAAGATGTTCCAACTGAAGCTGTTTACACACGTCTCGAACTGGAGTACTAACTATTATTGATACAGTCCCAGAAGTCTTTCAAGACCAAGCAGAAATTGGCCAAGGCCCAGAAGCAGAACCGTCCATTGCCACAGTGGATCCGTCTTAGAACTGACAACACCATCCGTTACAACGCTAAGAGAAGACACTGGAGAAGAACTAAATTGAACATCTAAGTTGTTTACCCATATACCCTTTTGTTATTCAAGAGTCATGTGTTTACGCTTATAATTTGTTTGATTTCTACCCCACTCAAGAACTTTTCTCCGCTTTGTTGTTTTCTCTGATATACGTGTCGTTGTCTGATGTTGCAAATATATCTGGCTTCCGTCATTACGGACTTTTGATGGTGTCTCCATATGTTTTGGTTGCACAAGTTTGTTCATTATATGAAGCTTTGCTATGTTTGATTTCCACTGATGGTTTTCTACATGCATTGAGGAGAGAATACAGGTCTGTATATTGTTGCATAACTCAACCGACTAATTGTAGCATATTAGCTAGCCCTAAAATTGTTCAAGTAAAGAGACATCCATTGTCATGATAGCCAATGACTTCATCAGTTTTA
Source organism: Petasospora euphorbiae (assembly GCA_030567115.1). Taxonomy (NCBI): domain Eukaryota; kingdom Fungi; phylum Ascomycota; class Saccharomycetes; order Phaffomycetales; family Wickerhamomycetaceae; genus Petasospora; species Petasospora euphorbiae. The sequence continues at coordinate 184,760 of JAJLRQ010000003.1, forward strand.
AAAGGCATAATGTCCTACGCCTCTTGTGCGAGACTGACGCTGTGTAAACCAATGAAGCTATCAAACCACAGTAAGTAAGAAGTGCTCAATGGGTCTTTAACACCTGGTACCGACCGTTTTTACTGGAAGGCATAGTTTATGCTTTGGCTGCCCGCCTTTTACTGTTCAGACCAGTGTTGCCCCGACCAAGTTCCTCTTGTCCTCACAGACGAAAAAATTCAGTGAGGTCCAAGAACAAACCGTCATCGAGAGGAGGCGAGAATATAACAGTTCTGTTACTGTACAAGAACACTGCTCAAGAGTAGTTACTCATGATGTTTTGAATCGGATAAGAACCTTTCTTGTATTCAATCGGTAAGTTTGTGCTCAATTTCACCCTTATTCGCATCCACGAAACAGTAGTCCGCATGACATCGAAGTGTACAATGGCTTATTCATGAATTGTTCAATGGTACAACTGAGCCTTGACTATTCAATGAACATCAGTTATTCACAATGAGCTATAATCAGCTGCCCATCAATCAATCCAAAGCTTTGAGAACCATGCCAAAATGATGACGCATTACAAAGAACAAAGCTAGATAGTATATGAACCTCCGTGATTTGAATTCTTTGGAAAATAACATAAATCTGACTCTGGACATGGTTCACTTTTCCAGTATGATTTGGTTTTTTGGGGGGTGAATATTCCTGATTTGTCGTTTGTACGCGGATCTGCATTTGATTGTGAGGTAGGGGTGCGTCTTGTTGAATCTCGGAATGACTAACGTGTTTGTTTTAGTGAAGTCGGTTTCACACCGTCACCTCATATAAATATAATGAATGGTTCTCGATTCAAATTACTGAATGGGTTGTAGCGGACCCAATGCACATTATTGTCTATTTTGAACGAGTATTGTGGCGCAAGACACTAAGCATGGGCTTATCTCGTAACGATCCCAATCTATAACTCTGCGCGCGGGCCTAGAATCACAATTAGATACACCATTCACGGTCGTACATGAGATGTACACCTCTAGATCCTGATAAACTTCACTGTTGCAAACCGGCCAGAAGCCAGGAGTTGTGCGATTGACTGCCTCACCGGGTCAACGGTAATTTTATTTCGTTGGAGGTGGACAGATCCTACGCATACTTGCTGTGCCTCCGCATGGAGCTGCGTCGACGATCTCAACGGATTTTCAACGGTCAAGCCCTTGTTTCCCCATTGTTGTGTTTACACACTACCCGCTTTTGGGTACCGTAATGTCCAAAAACGGGTGTCTAATTGTCTACAGCCATTGATGTTAGCCAGCCGTTTGAAACGGGGTGCCCAGTTCTGAAGTTGGGTGAGTCCCCGAGCCACATAACGTGGAAGCGTCTGCTGGGTCACCGTTTAACAAAGAGGCTCTCATCGAGGGGGCAAAACCACTAGCGCATTGGACGTAGCCAGACCATGGGGTTCAAGCGTATGTTGCCGAATGGTGGTCGTTGTAGTCACATACCTCCAAAACTGTATGGACTCGTAATTAAACAGCGTATGCCATAGGCAGCAGTTCTTAGACGGCTCCGGCATCGTGTTTTCACGAATGGCATGTACATCTAGATATCCGCTTTCGTAAGATCAGTCACCAAGACAACCATTGTTTCATGTCACAAGCTCCAATAAAGACAATTGTGAGGCTAGATCATAGATGTTCAGAACTGAGTATATAATCTAGACCCTATGATCCAGTTCACTACGCAAGGGGCACTATGAATGTTAGCCACCTCTTTACCAACTATTAAGCACACCCTACTTGTACATGCCGCATAACTTACCGCCTATCTGATAACATCAATCCTCTTAGTAAACGTGGTTGTGTTCACTATGCGGCACGGCTCAACATAGCACACAGGGATACCACCTAGCGATCTCAACAATTCACGAGATGCGCTACGTATCATGAAAGCGAGAATGCCATGTATCAGGCTGTGCCTGAGATTAGATAATATAACAAGCTGTACAAAAAGAAAGGGTGCCTTGATCTGGCGTGTACAACGTGGATACTTCAGCTCATGAGGGAAGCCAAGCGTGAACATGTTCACGCAACACGGGGTATTGATTGCCGGTACGTCTGGAACGAGCAGGAGCCTCATACTCAAAACGTCTGAGAATTGATTTGTGACGCTGACCCTTATCTCAACAACACCACCACGAGATCTGATCACACTATTTTGAATCTTCCAAACTCGTCCATACGAAGTGGTATGTACGTGATGGGGAATGTTGTCCGTGATCAAGCTGGCCACCTCGGTAGGGTGCATAGACCTACAGCTACGAGAGATAACACCCAGCCAAACTAGTAACGGGACAAATCTCGGCACCCGGCACTCAAGAAATCGTAGTTAACACGAAAGCATTCCCAATTGTCTCTGAGCCGTTGCAGTGTGTGCATTCTGCACTCAGAACGTTGGAAGTGGCTTTTTTCGAACAGGCTACAACGCGGCAGATCGTTGTTGATGCAACAATGTCAGGTTCTCTCGAGCTGCTCCAGGCCAGTCGCCTATACCAGAGCGCTGATCTTTCCTCATGGGCTGCGAACATGATTCGATATGCAAAAGAGAATAGCCTACTGAGCATCAGAAATTACCACACTGTACATTGAAAAGGTAGTCTGTGCACTATGCTCTGAACCACGGTTCACCTCGAGTCTTTAGGATATCGACCCCTTAGAGTTTGGATACAGAATGCCCACGAAGCCAATCGTAGCTGGAGTTTCGCACACGGCAAAACCTAGAGACCTGAAACGACCCTTATCTCACCCAGTTAATTGCCGGTCCATAACTCAGTACGCTGTTCTCAGACAGCAGTCCCAACATTCCGGAGGGCAGAGGCGAGACGGGAATTTATACAGCATGCAGGTCCATGCATCCAATGATCGCCTAGATTGGTTGCCAGGGCAACTCTGAGAAGTTGCTAGGAAAACCGATGGCCGCGCTCCGTCATCAAAAATCAAAACAAATAAAAGGCTGCGGATGCCCACCTTTCTGCTCCCGGGAAACCTTCAGCAGCCGCCCAGGGGCACATACAATAACCAACTGCTACACAGACACTGCTCTTATCAGGTACCAACAGAGCAGCTTATTACCACTAGGAGAAGGGAGCATTTCTTCAGCACGACTCCATTTTGCCGCCCGCCATCTTTGCCAACCGCGCCTCGACTCATCAATCGAAAGGAGTCACCACCATAACCAAGCACCACAGCGGCTATTCTAGGACACTTTCTCGAGTCCTCTCTCCTGAATAGGCCCACAGAACTAAGGCTTGTCACGTATATCTAACGCTAGGCCTACTTTCCAGAGTTCCAACCCACTACGCAGTGAACCATTGATCATACTCGTTCAACACAACACCACATCGCCACCGCATCATGATCAACCAATCCATCAGCGAATCCCGCAAACGCGTCATGAATGAGTCAATGATGTCGCCACAGCTCAAGGATGATGATTACACAATGTTTCCAGCGGACAGCTCGGCGCTCGAGGGAACGCCCAAACAGCCCACTGTGGCCTCATCACAAGGATCTCAAGGCTTGAGACGAAGTGTCGGATTACTCAATCTCAGCATAGAGACTTCACCGAATCTCAACAAGGCATCGAACTCCAAGATCTCGCTTTTCAAGGACCGTGTATCATCTCATGATATAGACGCTGCTAACCTTGACGTTGAGAACTGGTCTCCTTTCAAGGACCCAGCTACACCTTCTGTACAACTTGGTCACTCATTGAAGCGTCCTGCATCTAATAGCAGCTCGTCAATGTCACCATTCATCAATGATAGTCAAAGACCACTGATATTTTCAACTGAGAAGCAGAACGGTGCAGTGGAACAGAACAGAAGTGCAATTCAAATGAAGCTGAATAAGCTAAGGAAAATGGTAACGATGGAGAAGGTCTCATCTGACACCGAGTCACCATTTGATAGACCTCTTCCTCCACTTCCGAACCCTTCGATGCATTTCATGAAGCCGAACAGTCATGCCGAGAATATATCACCCAGTCAATCACCATCTCGCCCCGCCAGACACAAACTCAGACTTGATCAGAACCTCACTGGATAGAAAAAGTCCACACTTGACAGTGCTAAGAACGAGTCAGTTTTCGATGACTCCGAGATGATTACACCAAGCTCATACAAATATGTTAAACCACTACAAACCGCCTTCATGTCGTCCGGTCTTCTGAGCAAGAAGAACAGAACACTCAGCGAGTCCTTCCATCCACCTGAAACGCCTTGCAAGAAACCGCTGAACCTGAGTGTACAGCCACAGAAACAAACTCTGCCGAGCTCGAACTTGGCCAATGTGATCACTGCAAGCTCACCAATGGTCGAACAGAAGTCTACACCTAGAACTAACACAAAGGAAACACCAATCATTGCCAATGTCGTACGCCAATCATCCCAGTCAACGCCTTACGAAATCTCACCTTCAGCCCACCAGGTCAACCTTCCAAGATCTGCCCGTGCCATGAACACTAACGAGCTAAGAGATTGCATCCTCAGGTTCACGTCAGACTTTGATGACAGCACAGAATCCATCTTTGAGGATGACGATCGTGAGGCTCATGACCCTTCAACGCCAACAAGGCTTAGAACCGTCAAGGGCGCTGCTGTGATAAACAAGAGTATGAAGCTGAATCTTTCTGGAATCCCGCCAAACATCTCAAGTTCCACTGATGAATCTTGTACGCCGAGAACACCAGTCGATTACACTGCTGACACAAGTGGTGATCTTTCCAATCTCTCAAGTCTTGGTGGCAATGCTTCTTCAATGCTCAACACTACTGTCAGTACCGTTGATGATCACTTAACCTCTAAGTTTGAGAATGTGCAAGCTTTGGGTAATGGTGAATTTTCTAATGTCTACGAAATCACCTTCCAGACTGTCAAGTACGCTGTCAAGAGGATCAAGACTCCGCTTCTTGGTCCAAAGCGTCGTAAACGTATCTTGGAAGAGGTCACGATTATGAAAACTTTGACACTCCAAGAGAGCGAGTCCGCAGATGAAGAAGGCAAGGAATACGTTGTTAACTACATTAACGATTGGGAGTTCAGCGATCACCTTTACATCATGATGGAGTTCTGTGAGAATGGACCATTGGATAAGTTTTTGGCAGACAGTGGTAAGTTATCAAAGCTTGACGAGTGGAGAATCTGGAAAATTCTCGTTGAGATCACAATGGGGTTGAAGTACATTCACTCATCAGACATCCTCCACTTGGACCTCAAACCTGCCAACATCTTCATCACATTCGATGGTACGCTGAAAATAGGTGATTTTGGTATGGCCTGCAAGCACCCCGTCACACAAGGATTTGAAAGAGAAGGTGACAGAGAGTACATTGCTCCTGAAGTTATTGCCCAGCAGAAGTACGACAAGCCAGCTGATATCTTCTCACTTGGTCTCATCATGGTTGAGATTGCTGCCAACATTGTCCTTCCAGAATATGGTGTGCATTGGCACAAGCTGAGATCTGGTGATCTGTCTGAAGCTGGCAGATTGAGTTCCGGTGAGCTGAACGTGAATTTGTACAACGATTCCTTGGCTTCTAAGAACTCCACCTACTCATCTTTGCTCAACAATACTGCCACTACTGCATCTTCATACTCATCTGTCTACGACAGCAATTCCAAGAGATTGCCTAGCTGGACTCCAAAGTTCCTCATTGACGGCAAATGCTCACTTGATAAGATCGTCGAATGGATGATCACACCTGTGCCTGAGAACAGACCTACTGCTTCGGACATTTTGAACACATTGGAGGCTCAATACGTTGAAGTGAGAAGAAAAGCTGGTGCAGTTATCTTTGAAGGAGAATACGGTCCTCCACCAGATCTGGATGAGGAGTCGTTGATGCCAAACTCGGTGAAGTCATTGAATCTCGGAGGTGGCTCCGCTGTCACTCTGACCATTCCATCTGACATCATGGATCAGGATGAATGGTGATACCCCTAAACTGATGAATCTTGTAACACTACACTATATATGACACGAATATAACGACCTTAATGATTACACTGACGGTAGCGATCCGTAATTAAAGGTTGTACACTGTTAACCTCGGCATCAGGCGTCCAATCGCGGAAACGTTTTTCCCCGGCTTGCCGCCCCAGCATTCGAGCCCGATAAAATGAACAGCCAGCCATCCTGAACACCCGAAGCACGTCCGTTTATCAATTCTTCACTACACACAGCAGCGGTAACCACAATTACCACGTTCCCACGGCGGCCTCCCCATCGCTATCGATAGAACTGGAGAGCTTTCATTGACCATCAGCACTTCGTCACTCCGAACAGAGCTCCTGCAGCAGCTTCCACGTTAGCCGCCTAAGTAACCATAACGCCATGACCGATCAGTATCCAGAGAGAACGCAGTATGCTTCCTCAATTTTGGTCGCACAGTCTCCAATTGATGCCACCGAGATCGTTCGTGTCCGCTTGTCTCAAGCTAAACTCTTGAACGACGAGTTCTCTACTTTCTTCCAGAAGTACTATGACATCAAGAGTCAGTACCTCGAGCAGCTTCATAGATTGGTGCAGCAGTCTGAGGATCTCAACAAGAACATTGAACAGAGCATCATCAAAAACAACGTCCTCTCCACCGAGGAGTTGCAGCACTATAACTTAGATGCGATTGGGCATTTGTCTCAGATCTGGGGCAGTGTTATCGCTGAAATCAAGGACGAGATTACCGCCAACAATGATCTTAGAAACACTGTCGCCAGAGATGTTATCAGACCACTGAAAGAGTACTCTAACAAGGACAGAAACTGGAATGAGATCAGAGGACTTCACAGCAAACTGAGCGAGGTTGCTAAGACCATTGAGCTGTCCCAGGAGAAGATCGACCACCATGCTAACAAGCATCCAGAAAAGGCCGAGAAGTACCAGGCCCAATTGCAGAGTGCCAACGCTACTTGGGATTCAGAGGCTCCATACGTCTTTGAAGCCTTCGAGAACACAGACTTTGGTAGATTGACCTTCCTGAGAGACTCTCTTTTGAAGTTCATCACATCATATGGTGACACAATCAACCAGATTGACAAGTCCAACCAGCACACCATGGAGTCTATCTTGGCTTTCGACCCAGAGAGTGAGATCTCAAGATTTGCAAAGGTTTCTAGCGAGGTGAGCTACATTCCTAAGGAGGCTAGAAAAGCCGCTGAATCTCCAGCTGTGAAGTCCCCACCATCCCAGCAATTTGCACCAGTTGCCGGTACGCCATCAAAGAAGAACCGTGTTTCCTCAATTGCCACTGGTGCTACCATTGCCACCGCAGCATCTGTTGCTACTGGAAACTCTGAAGGAAAGAAGGAGAAGAAGAGAACCAAATTGAAATCTAAGGTTGGCTCCATCTTCCACAAGAAGGATAAGAAGGACAAAAACAAGAAGGTCAACTCTGTTTCTGCAATTCCAGAGTCCGAGACGTCTTCGCTCAACGACAGTGTCAGAGCTCCAAACCGCAGAACATCAAGAACTTCCTCTTTCTTGTCTCTTGGTAACAGCACTGCTCGTCCTCAGTCGTCTCCAACAAAGGAACCATCACCTTTGTCTCAACAGCAGAAGCAGGTTCCACAACCTGCACAGAAAAGTGTCTTGCCAACCATCCCACAGCAGCCAAGTGCACCATCCTCTTCAACTGCAGCACCAATGTCATTGAACCAGGAGCCATTGAAGCCTGTCTCCAGACAGAACTCGTCCGCCATGCTGAACGGTCAGCAGAGTGTCAGATCATTCTCCGATAACAGCTCTCACATCAACAGCGCTGCCAACTCTCCTGTCCAAAACTCATTCCAGCCTACAAACTATGCCTCTGAGCCTGTTCAGTCGCAGCAGATGTACACTCAGCAGACCAACGATCAGGTGCCATCTGTGTTTACACCTGAACCAGTCGAGCAACCATACCAACAGTCTTCTTACCAGCAGCCACAACAGCACAAGGCTCCACCTCCACCACCATCTAGAAAGACAAACACCCTCACCAACATCCGCGAGGACTCAGCCTACACTTTCGAGCAGCCTTCGACCACAGCTGACCACGTCACATCCCATGGTCAAGTGCCACAACCACCAGTCTCTAGACGTGACATTCAGAGCGGTTTGTTCACCAACCTGAGCTCGACTGATCTAGAGAACCACCAGAACAAGCGGATCTCGTCTTTCAACTCCTTCGGCAACGTGCCACAGCTTCGTCCACAGTCTACTGGCTCATCTATTGGTGGATCTGGTATGTTCCAGCACCCTGAGATGAAGCAGCCAGGCTTGAACGCCTCCATTGCCGAAGTAGTGAGCGCCAAGTTCAAGGATGGTGAGTTGGTTTCCTCGCAGATTCTTGGTGAGATTGCCCTCAACTACTACTCCGAGGATATGTCGGTACCAACAAGAACAAACCTGAAGATAGCTGGTGTTGAAAACATTGACAAGACCATCCCAAATAATCAGTTCTTGAAACAGATTGATGGTGATGAGTTCGAGATCACACCAAGTGCCATCATGGGTCGTACACTGGGAGCCTTGAAGTATTCGAAGAAGCAAGTCACTGCACCTGTTATTGTTTTGCCAGCTTGGAGATTTGAGGCACACCAGGCCTCCGTGATGCTTACATTGAAGTTGAACCCTGAGATTGCATCACTCTTGGCACCAGGTGAGACCGTTGTCTTGGATGACCTTGTCGTTGCTGTGTCTATTAAGGGCGCTTCGAAGTCTGCATTGTCCAAGCCACAAGGTACGTTTGCCAAGGACAAGTCCAGAGTTACCTGGAGATTCAAGGAGCCTGTTGTATTGGGTGCTGATGCTGATCAGAAGTTGATCGCTAGATTCATGACTGATGAGGTGGCCGAAGAGTCTGATAGCGGTGTTATGGTGAAGTTCACCGTCAATGACACAACTGGTAGTGATTATGTCACTTCTAAACTGTCATTGTTGGCCCAGGACTACTCTGAGGACGATCCATTTGGCGAGACCTCCTGGATCGATGTTCCAACCACTAAGACATTGGTCACCGGCAACTACTCTGGGTTTGCCTGATATCAGCCATCGCCTTTGTTTCTTCTTTTTTTGTCTGCTGATCCAAAACTTGTACAATAGTAATTCAAAATTATTTGTCTATAACTTTACACGGTGTACTGTACCCGAAGGTGCAATCAAAATCTGGGATTGATGAGCTGTTCATTGATAGCATTAAATGAATTGAAGATGTCTCTCCCCGGATGGACCCCATATTTGACACTCGATCAGTGGTTAGAAGAAGCACTGCTCGTCAAAGGTGCCACCCGGTGAAGAATTGCTCTCGAATACGTTGTAGAGAGCGTACAGCCTGGGGGTAGAAATTGCACCGACGCCCTACAATAATACGTATTCTGAAAATGTAAATGTAAATGTAAAGAAGGGAAACATAAAAGGCCTGTGTATCACAGTGGACGGTAGCTGGGAATGTCGAAAATTTTGTATGGGAGTCTGAGCGAGGGACAGACCGGCGTTGTGATAGAAGGTAGGGTAAATCGCGATGCCGGTCCTCTATAGGGCTCGGTGGGGAGCCCATCTACTTGTTAATACTTGTTGAGAATATGAATTAATTTACTGGACTTATGGTCTCAGATTATTCTGTTAGGGGACTTGGCAAACATATGTGAAAGGATCTGCGCCCAGCTCACTGGTATCGACAGCTCGTCGTTATCCTCGTGGGAGTTGCCCTTCTCCGCCTCCTGATCTCTAGCCAGTAACAGCGATCTCATGAGCCACAGACACACAGCTGAAGCCAAGTACACCAGGCCACACCAAATGGAAGCGTTACGGTACTGCGTTGGATCGTACTCAACGCCTTCAGGAGCGGCGCTTCTCAACTCAATACCAATCACCGGCGAAGCCATACCGACCGAACCAATAACAATCCACGTCATACACAGAGCGACATCCATCTTTCGTAGACCAACCAGTCGGGCACCAATTGGGGCAATTACAACCCAGATCGAGCCCATAGTAGCACCTTCCACTAGAGCAAACACGATCGCAGTAGCCAGGTTACGGGCTGGGATCCACATCGCAAGACAGAACAAACCAACGATGATGTGAGCAAAGATCGAAGTGGTGATGGGCCCAAATTTGTCAGAAAGTCTCCCCACCGTTGGACGCCCGATCACGATACCGACTGAAATCATACATGCAACGATGGACCCTTGCTCAGCGCTGTATCCTAAGGATATGGTGAAGTCTGCCAGGTTGTACATCAGCACAACGTACCCCAATAAGGTAAACGTGACGTAGAAGACAAACATTATGTATACTTTCTGCTTGAGCATGTGTGAGTCCCATAGAGTCATTGCCGTCTTAACCTCATTGTGACGAGTACGCACCAGTAAAAGACCAGTGATGGAGCACGCGGAACACATGATTGCTTGAATTATCAGTGCCCACTTCAGGCTAATGTTCTTGATGATTGCCTGGATACCCAAGTTGAACACAATACCACCAAGACCTGAACCGGAAGCACTCAGAGCAACAGCCAGAGATCTTCTCTTTCTGAACCATTGTGGAATGATCGTCATGGCGGGCATTGTGATGAATGCCAGTCCGAACCCGATGAGTAAACCCTACGTACAGTATATCTGCCATAGCTTGGTAGAGAAGGCCGCCAACATGATTCCGACAAACTGGAAGACGGCACCGAGGGCAATAACAAACCTTACCGAGGTGGACCGTATCAATAGCTTGACCAATGGGCCCATCGCTAGGCCACATCCAAATGCGATGCCTCCGATCGCAGCGTAGTCCAATTTGGATGCGTTGGAGAAAGTGTCATCTTGTAAATAATGAGCCAAGTATTGGGCATACGCGGAATTGGAGGCCCACGTAGCCATATTGAAGCAGAACACAGCTGCCACCGTCATCCATCCATGTAGACCACCATCGGGCACTTCGATCGGTGATGCGATGGGTGGCATCTGTGGAGAAGATGTTGGCGTGAGGACAGCTGGTTGCGTTGTAGTGTGTGACTGCTGCTTCTCAACCTTCTCAGGGTCTGTGATAGAGTCAGTCATTAGTGTTGGACTGATGAGTGAAGTGACCGGCCAATACTTGCTGTCTGACTCTTTTTATGGGCAAATGCTGTCTTGAAGAGGGTGCTTTACAGCAGAACGTATTTTTTGCCCTTGACTCACAGTACCGGTAACAGTAACATATCTCCGGCGCCGGACTTATGGGAAATTACATGGAACACTCGGTGGCTTAAGCTTAAGCTGTTGCTAGGATACTGTGAAGTTGTGGAGGTTACGATGGTAATCAATAGCTGGCACAGCCATCAGTTGTGCAGCTTCCAGTATTTGCAGATATTCCCTCAGCCATATCTGTGACAGGTATCAACCCGCTAAGCCTGTCGAGATAACCCGCCGGGTTGTGAACAAGCCGGGCCTCCTAGGTCCAGTTGGGTATCGCGAGGAATTTACGGGTTCGGACCTCCAATAAGCAGACGGAGGAGTTGCAACAACTCAGAGCTGAGAACTACATAGGAAGTCAGAACCGTACTACTGCTGGATCTCTTGTCCTCATATTCATCAGACACACGGACACAATGCTTTTCACACTGGGACATTTGAGCGCAGTCATAACGCTGCTTGGTCTCTCAAACACTGCCTGTGCAGCCACCGTCTCCGGTTCTCTCCAAGTGGGCAGAAACTTGACATCAGCAGACATAGAGCAAACCACATTGGAGCTGATCAGTTCCGATGCCAATGTCTTCCACACGATCCACCTCAAAGAAGACGGTACATTCACGCTTGACTTACCCGCAGGTTCGTACTTCCTCTCCTCATCATCTACCAAGTACAACCTCGTCCCATACAAACATCACGTCGTCGTATCCCCAGAAGACGACACAGTCACAGCATACGCCATGACACCTGGTAACATAACCTACCACCAGGTGGGCCTGCCGCTGGCGATCATGCCTAATCTAGCAACCCCTGAACACGTGTACATCTAGCCTCGTAACCCGGGTTTGTTGAGCTCCGGTCCATTGGCCACAGTGGTCAACAACCCTCTGTATTTGGCTGGTGCTATCATTGCTATTTCGTTGGCCATGGCTCCTAAGATTCTAGAGTATATCGATCCGGAGGGAATGGCCGAGATGAAGAAGAATGCTAGGGATTCAGGTATTCCAGAGGAGAAGAACGAGGCGGTGGAGAAGTTGGAGAGTGTGGCTAAAGTTGTCAAGGAGCAAAAAGGACAAGCGGGCAAGAAGTCTAAGAAGAGACAGACATGAGTATAAGTGTATATTAATCGCATCAATGATATCGCCTCATTTAGTACGGGCTCCAAATCTCTCATACGTTAATAGCCCCAAAGAGGTAAGCAGTAGACCCATTAACTGCTGAGAGGTAACATGACCACCGGTGTATAAGATACTCACAACAATGATTACAATCTTCTTCAACATGGAAGCAATTGAGTATGAAACAGCAGCGATGGTGCCCAGAAGGTGGAACACAATCATCGTCTGGAGGAAATGCGAACAGCCGTTGATGAGGAGAAGTAGCCATGGTATAGCCACCATGGTCTCTGGCTCCTGGAAGTATGGGTATTCAATGTATAGGAACCATGGAAGAGATAGCACTGCACCGAGCATAGAACAGTACAAAAGAATTGTCAGCTTGTCGTACTTGTTCTTCAGTGGCGTCAATGCTTGTCTCTCTTGAAGTTCCTTCTCCTTCAGACTCTCATACTCGTCTTTGGTCTTCACTATTCCTTGGTCCACTGGGTCCAGAGTAGATACAGAGCTCAACGCCAGCGTTGTATGATCGTTTACATCCCCCTGTTTGTAAGTCAGCACCGTCTTGCCGTAGATGTTCTGCGCCACGAAGATGAATACACTGACAACGGCAAAGGCAATTCCCAGATAGCCCTGTCTGGCCTCGTGTTCTGCGTCTTCACTCGTCCCGCTCCCGCTAGCATGGTCCTTGGTATCAGCAACAACGATTAACAATACCCCACAGATCAATGGGCACAGTGCCACATATGTCCAGCGAGGGAACTTGACTCCGTATAGTAACTTGTAGGTTAGCACTAGCACCACTGGCGACAGAGTCTTGACACCAGCTACAGTGGACACTGGTACGAGGGCAGTAGCACTGTGAGAGAACAGCTTCCCCAAGAACTGGAAAATTGACAGTGGGAGCACTGTGGACAGTAAGTGCCGAGTTGGTGGATGAACGGCGTGTGAGTCCAGTGTTGGGACCGACCCTCGTGGGAACAGGGAGTGGATGGTTGGGTAGCGAGATATCAACAGCAGTGCAACGACTGAAAGTGATGAAACCAGTGTGAACTGAATCTCACCAAGAGCAAGCGGGAACGGGAACTAGGTGAGAATCTGCTTGGTAATCTGCGAGGAGAGGGATGATACGAGATACCATAGCAGACACGTACAGACAATGTGAACGTTGTGGGGTATATGCATTGGGCACTTCAAGATATGATTGTAGAGGCGACTTGTTGAGGAGTTGCGAGCAGTGGGACTGGTAAACAGCTTTTACCCAGTGTGAGATGGAACAGGTGGCAAGTTTCGTTGCTTGGAACAGCCCAGAGATAAGCCTACTTGTTGTGTTGTCCGCGGTGGCTGGATGATCTGCGATTGGGCACCAGGTGACAGGTGACAGCGTTGGCAATAGAACGGGAGGCTGAAAGCGAGTGACAGGATAAGAGGAGTTGTTCTCCAAGCAGTTTCAAGACAGGCGTTCTAAATGATCCAAGCCCAGTTTTACGTGGCTGGATGTCTAAAATAAACAGACATCTGACCAGATCTGTCTCGGCTGCTTCCCAGATTCGGAACCGCCCACGACCCGAGAGCCGGCTGCGAAACGTGTGGGCCGATATGTGTCAAGGGCTCTTATGTAATCAAGTTGACGAGCCCCGTCAACTCTAGCAGGATCTTCAGAGTCTCTACGTTTGGTAATACAGGATAAGATGTTATTTGAGGTGTGCAGGTGCTGAGTGATTGATGGTCAGCGCCATACGGCAACGCGACCGTTCACATCACCGGCAACAAGCTCAATTTTACCCACTTTTTCCTCCTCGTAAGTCACAAAGCTCTTCATGTAACCTTCAACAATGGTAATCTCGTCGCTCTCGTATTTCGCATCTTTGGCAGTGCCATTGAGTTTCATGGTCTTGATCAGCCTCAACACCCACGCGCCATCTTCAACGGCCAGGTCGTGCAACATAACATCGCCATTGGACCAGCCAGTGATCAGCACTGCTTCGTGGTCCCAGTGCTCATGGCTCTCGACGTTGTTGATCTTGATCGTTGAGACGGTTCTCGGATTAGCAAAGTTCACAGCGGTGATTGTCGGGGTGTCCTCGCGGATCTGTTTATCACACACCTTTTCGCCATTGATCGTGTAGACAGAGACAGAGCCACCGTGAGTAGTGGCTACCATGCCAGTATCATACGCAATAGCAACGTGTTCAGCATCAGCTTTGCTGATGCATCTCACCATCTGCAGTCTGGCCAGGTCCCACAAGTAGGAGTGGCCATGTGTATCCAGGCTGAGAATCAAGTTAAACTCAGGAGCAACAACAAGCTCCTTAATCGCATGAGAATGCAGTCTCAACTGTCCTTCAAATTCCAACGACTCTTCGAATCCCTTGACAAGCACAACGTATCTCCACACGTTGATCACACCGCTCTTGGAACCGGTGATGAAAAGCTCAGCATCAACACGCTTCAGTGCGGTAATCTCTTCATCGTGTAGTCTCTCGAAGCTCTTGCGGTTTATCATTACAGAACCTCTATGGCCATCGGGTTTGATCTCGATCTCACCACTGAGGTACAAGTTCGGATATCCTCTCCAGAATGCATCGCCCGTGCCGTCGCTATGAGTCTTGAATTGAAGGTACCTGATAGGCTCTTTGAACTTGGTCTGGTACAACAGCAGTGGTGCCTTCTGTAATCTTTCGGCGTCGAGTCTCAACTTCTCGTAGTGAACCCTTGCAGGGTGTGGCTTGGGGAACAACTGCAGCGGCGTTTGTCCGAAGTTGTGAATGATACCAGTCACTGAAAGCCTCTCCGTGTCGTCGTTGATATCATCCAAATCAATAGCACCACGGTAACTGAGATGATTGAACACGTTGATGGCCTCTACGGCGTGTTGACCTCTCTGCTTATACCCAAAGATCAAATCAACCCATTCATGCAAATGCTTAGAGACATATGGACTCTCTAATGCCTCTCGATTTTTAGCAATGAAGACCTTAGGGTCGCCATGAGCCCACGGTGGCAAATCCACATCGTTGATCTCTGTTCCGTCTTGTAACTTACCAAAATCATATCCATTGATGTTCGTCAAAAACTCTGGAAGGTAGTAAAACTCAGGGATCAACTCTCTCACATCAGTAGTGTTCTCCTTAGAGGATGACCTCCATGCCTTTTCAATGGAGTAGAATAGACGATCAGCGTGGTCAAACTTCCCACCTTGTAGCAGCAAGTACGACTGCACAAAAGGTTCCAAACGGATCAAGAAGGAAGCCACGGTCATGGCGGACGAGTAATGAGTGCCATAGTGGAATGGCGGTGCTTCTTCATCCTGTAAACTTTGCAATGCCTCATACCTTTCCTTGAACTGTTGTGCTCTCTTTGGCGACTGTGCACCCATAGGTTTGGACAAATCTCTGAATGACTTTGGATCCGACAAGTCAAGTTCCTCACTCTAATAGTCTGCGATTACCCATGGGAACACAGGATATTGGGTAAGATCGTTGAAAGTACGACCGGCCAAAGTGTTGATGATCATCAGGTAATAAAAGTTGGACATCTCGCCATTTTGCCACTTCTTCGTGGCTTCTAAATGATTTAGGTACTCCGACCCGAAGACACTGGCTAGTGTGTTACCAAACCCTCGTTCCGGTGTTCCGAAATTACCATTGGCTGCGTTCGTTTCTTTCAGGATGCTCGAGAGATCGTTATCAATGTTTGAATTGGTGGCAACAGATGACAACTTAGAGAATATGGTGTCACGGTTCTTGGTCTTGATACAGGTGATCAAGCAACTCAACCCATTGCTGAAAAATAACTCCAAAGCGACATCACGTAGTAGAAACTGCCTCTTTGTGACTGATGTTAGTTTGTACAACTCCCAGCTCTGAACGGTGTGAACGTTTGTGCTGGTTGGGACTTCGTTTTTAGATCTTGACTGCCCAGTGACGAGCAATACACTTGGATCTCTCTTCTCCTCTGGGACATCTGCAATGTCAATAATTTCATCTGAGTCGGCCTTATGGAAAAAGTTTTTGATCAGATATATATGGCTCAGACCCAGGATCATAATTCCTTCACTGATATCCAGTCCGACAACCTGGCTGACATTCCAAATATCAACGATCTTATCACCCGGCGCAAGACTTCTCAGAACCTTTCTGTTACGGTCATTATATGTGGTCATGGCATCATCAGAAGCATCTGGCTCAATCATTTCAAAGGACTTCAAACTCAGAGATTTCATTTTCGATAGATCAGTTGCCATTCCATCTGCCCCTTCGGCTTTCTTCTTGGGGACTTCAACCTTCAACTCGAGTTTTTGACTTTTCTCTAAATCATCATATGGAAGTAGCTTTTTGCGGATTCTGTCAATACCCTCCATTGAGTCCAGAATCCAAGAAGTCACAGGCACATCCTCGCCTAAATGCAAAGACATTCTCTTCTTGGACTCCAGCTTCAACTTGCTGTATGAGGTGATGTCGTACTGCGTGTTATCTTGCTGGTCTTGAACAAATCTGGCCAATTTCGTAGACTCATTGTGCACGAACTTCAGTTTTTGCATCTCGTTATCGTTGAGCAACATCTAATACAATTTCTCCACGCCTTCATACTTAGTCTTGATCATCTTATCGTGTTTAGCAAACAGCTCTGACATTTTTTCATCAACTGGAAGCGGATCGGACTTGACATACTTTCTGTTGAGCTTGCTATTGATGGACTCAAGGTGGTTGTCAAAGATCTTCGTGAGTTTACTGTTTTGCATCAGCTCCATTACCACGTCTTCATCGTTTTTGGTCATTAATGCGTCCAAGAATTTGGCAACAGATGCAAAGCTAATGAACGTTATAGCGGCGCATATAGCGGAAAGGTCATCATGACGATGCATCAACATCACCCTGAGCAGGTTGAATGATAGCGACGACGCAGGTTGTGTGGTTGAGGTGCCGAAACGCAGAAGTAAGCACATCAGAAAGGAAACACCCTCATTGGACAAAAAGTCGTTGGTAAATAAACTCTCCTGGTGGAACATTAACATCGTTAAGAAATTTTCGATCTGAACCTGTGACTCGCAGTCTTTCAGAACATACACCAAGGTGTTCAAAAACGGAGTAATGATTTTGGTGAGCTGCGTGAAATGCGTGTTTCTCAAGCTTTTTCCAGATTTTTTGTAACCCTCAAGAAGACTTAACAACACTGAGAAGTAGTTGAAGTAGTCAGATGAGTTCCATGCTACTGTCAGTAGTTCGTTCTGTAGTGAGCTCAAAAACAGAGCTATGTTGGGAAAGTGGAGCGAGTCTGTCTGCAAGAGCATCTCGAACTCATTGGCAAACTCTTTTAGGTGAAGTAAAACTTCTGGAACCACAAAGCACAAGAACACTGTGTGTATGTTTGTAGTTCTTCCATCCTCGCTGACCTGAAAAATGCTCTGGATATACATGTCGACAGATTGAGCCTCGCCATTGAGAATCTTGGAGACAAACACAGAAGATAGAAGTTTCACGACACTTTCGGATGAGTCAAAGTATACTTGCGTGTTCTAAGGCTTACTCAAAAGAATAACCATGTTGCACAGCTTTCTCAACATTGTACGGTCTGTGTCAAAGACCTTCGTGAAACTTGGTATGCTCTCAATTGCAAACGAAAGGAACTTGACGTAGTAATCCAACAACGAGATGACTGTGGTGTGGCTTTCTTCCTGGAAGATGTCGTTCAGAACAAGCCATTCTAACACGTCAAGGATCACAAAGTGAAGCTCTGGGATGGACAACGCGTTGAGGGTGCTCAAATCCAGCGGTGGCAGCTCATCAAACTTGTGATCGTACTGATACTGGCCGAAGGAGCCCCTAATAAGAATGTTGAATTCGGTCTAGCTCACATTGACCTCTTTTAGACATGCAAGTAAAATATGCAGTCCGTTATTCTTGACAAACAAGTCATAAGACTTTCTCGCCATAACAAATATTTTCACTAACAGGGTCAAGGCATAGTCAACCACTAGTCTGTTCTTCTTTCCTAGCTGCAGTAATAAAAGGACGTACTTGATAGACACTGGTGCGAAGAGTTTCTTCCACGAAGTGGCATTGGTGAACAATGGATCCAGTGTGACATCTGCGAGGCACTGCAGCCCTAGAATACCATTAGCCTCGTACCCTTCGTTTAGGGAGTAAACCACGAACGAACAAAGTGCTTTGATCGTGTCTGGACTTAAATTAACATGCACCAGTAACGTCATCGTGGTCTGTAAAGATGTTCGAACCTTTTCAGGGAAAAGCCCCTGTGTAATATGGTTGAGAAGTCGTCTCACGATCTTCATTTTCTTCAGCTTAAGTATGTTAAATGCACTATACTTGCACTCTTTCGAAAGTAGTGTCAGCTGGAAAAGTAAGAATTCAATGACTTCAATTTCTGAATCAGATGGTATATCTGATTGTGGTCTCCACAACTGCAAATCCATGATCAAAGCGTCGTAAGCGATGTGATTATCAATGACAGAGTTATATGGAGAATCAAAGTTGTAACCAATAAATCTCAACAAAGTGTTTAAAGTGGTGATGCTGTATGATGACTGTAATTCAGACTTCTTGTACTTAAGGATAGTGGCCAGAATGGAGAACCCATTCGACTCTTCAACCTCTCTGATCAGTTTCCAATTAGAGTTGATCATCTTCATCAGCAGGGCAACATATTGCTCTATGGCTGGCAATGAGCTGGATGACTCAATGAGCTAGTAGATCAGTTCGATAGGAGCGATAGAGTAAAAGACCTCGCTGACATCTTGTGATTCCTGATAATACACCTGACCAATTATGAGTGCCTCAGATGTAAACAACTGACCTTCATGTACCTGGTATTGATCCGATGAGATAACATTGCCATTCAATGAGAGTAAAATTCTGTCCTTTTGAACATTCAAACGAAGATTGTTCATATCTAGGTTACCGTCAATGCTATTGGTGGCATTTAGAAGCTTGATGTTGAACAATGTACGATCCCGGTAATTCAAAAATCTCAAAAGGTCACCATCCTGGTATGAACCGTAGTAATGGCGTCCAAGGAAAAAAGAAGCTGCAGTCCACTCATACGGTAATATGTCCGCAATGAATGTCAAGCTGGTGAAACTCAAATCACTAGTTTTTGATCCAATAGCGATAGTTTTCTGGTCAGAGGCGCCTCGACCCGATAACGGTTGGACGTCAGTAGGAAATGGATATGCACATCTAATCTGCTGAACGTAATCGCTATTGATGAACAATCTGAGTCTGCTTTTGGTAACTTGACCAGTACTCGATAACTGATGCTGAATGGTCACTTGGTAGTACGTCCCACAATCGATCGTGAACGTCTCGAGACGATCAACAAGGACAGAGCGATCAAAGACCGAGAGTCTTCCCTAATCCAACCGTAGCTCAAGTGAGTCTGCTAGTGTAAGCAAGGTACAGTCCATCGTGTCATTGAGTTTAATCCAAAATTGTACAGTATATCCTCTGCTGTCTGGTGAGATGTTGATGTGAGACGTGATGGAAGAATGCTTTACGTGAAACTCGGATGTGTTCTCCTTGTCAAGTATTGTGGAGACCATTGCGGCAAATGGATTGGTTCCTGATTGAGAACTATGTTCCAGAGCTTTAGCAAACATCTGTATAGCCATGTGCGGAGTCAACGGAATCTATGTCAAGATCCTTGTCAGCGTTGAAATCCCATTCTCATTGTCATGCCGTGACGTGGAGATGAATTCCGAGATGACCTCACTCACTGATGAACTCCCCGATATGATACGGTAGTTGTAACTTGACGAGCCTAACAGCCGTTCAATGAAAAGCAGTAGGACCCCTTGTAGAGCCTCGTTAACCGACTCTAGCGAATACTTGAGTGCACTGCAGAGGGTCTCTGTCCTCGTTAGCTCTGCATCATCAACCAACGCAAGCAGTGAGTCGGCAGCGGCCTCAATGCTCACGACTTTCACCAGATTGAGCTGCCTCACTGCTTCGTCCAGAACTTCGTCAGTAAACGTAGCTTCAGAGAATGATAAAGCAATCAGTGCCACAATGAGTTGTGCATCATGATTGATTTCCTCGTCATCTTCCTCGCCCCTGTTATTGTTCTCCAACAATTCCAATGCCCTGGATGAGTAATTGTCCGACGGTGGCTGGATATTCGAGAACTCCCGTAGTTCTGCGATAAGCTCACTGGTCCTCATTGCGTTTCTAGGTGTATCAGTTGAGTAGTCCTTGCCTGACACTGGCACAGTCGGTGTAACGCTGTCATTCAGGTGTTAGTCTCGGCTTCAGGCTGTGCTGATGCGCAGGCAACGGGCGGGATAAGCCGTGGTGTCCGGGTTTGGAGTTTCTCTACATAGCCAGGCCCAGCTATCAAGATGACGGGTTCGCCAAAGAACGAACAACTCAGTTTTACGCTAGCTGTTTTCTTCTTAACTACGACTCAATACCCAAGATCAATGAGTGTTAGTTGTCATGATTTAATACGAGTTGATATCCGGTCTTCATGGAGATGTTAACCCGGCGATGTATAATGGTTGACTGGCTGGAAAGCTATCTCGGCAGCAGGCATCGTCATGAAGGCTCACAGCTTCGGGGAGATCAATATCTTGATGTGTTTCTCCTTATGGTTAATCAGCTCCAAGAACCCGTCCTTGACACCTCTTTGCAATGGAACTTTTCCTGTCACAAGACTCTGTACCTTCCTTGGATCCAGAGCACCGGATTCCAAAGCGGCAATAACACCTTTGAAATCCTTAGAAGTGTACCCCATCGATCCAACAGATCTTTTCTCTGTTGCTGTCAGATCCATCACGTAGTGTGCAACAGAGTTATGGGGCCATATTGCAACGTTGCAAGCTGTCCCATGGGCCCTGATGGCACGTATCGAAGCAGTGTATGTTGCAGGCACACCTGAGCAATCAAACGAGACGGCAAAACCTCCACCAGTAGAAGACATCTTCTTCAGCTCATCAATTGAGCTTTCTCCAAGCTGTGTTGGGTCGACGCCGACAGCCCCCAATTTGATGGCGTGATGCCTTCTGAGCGGTGAAGGCTCAGAAACAACGACCTTGGACGCACCTTTGGCTTGTAAGATGAGCACAGTCGCCAATCCAATTGGACCAGAACCCAAAACCAACGCATCCTGACCTCTTTGAAAGTTTGCCAGTTCAACTGCATGCCAAACCACGGATAATGGTTCAACCAGTGCGCAGACCTCAAGTGGGATGTCCTTGCGTACCTTGTGTATGTGTTTTTGACTGTATTTGGTGTATTCTGCCAGTCCACCGTTATCCACACCAATACCCAAGAAACCAAGCTTTTCACAAGTGTTAGGATAGCCCATGTCACACGAAAGACACTTCGGTTCATCTTTCTGGCTGTTCTCCTTCTCGGTGAAATAATTGATCCGATCATCACAATGTCCCGTGGAGTCCACCACAACGTGATCACCAGGCTTTACATGGTTAACATTTGCGCCCACCTCAGTGACGACTCCAGACATCTCATGACCAATAACTAGGGGCAGTTTCTTGCCAGAGACTCTATCACCGACGGTGGCTGCAAACGTGAAGAGATACTGAGACTGGTATTCATGTAGATCAGAGCCGCAAATTCCACAGTATGCAATTCTCAAAACAACATCATCAGGCTTGATGACTCGAGGGATAGGGATATCGGTGGTGTATCTGATATCTTTCGAGCCGTGATACAAAAGACCTTTCATTCTGCTTCGGTGGGGTGTTGTGTTTGCTGCGGTTTTCAAGCTAATAAACCTATGGCTGAAGTGTAAGGATGACTTTTGTTGACTGATGTCGACTGGTCAATTCGAATGACTAACAGACTTATAAAAGCTTCAGTCATTGAGGGGAACAGTACTAGGACAAAATCATGAGGCGGGGAAATATTCATGCCACCAGTACAAACACGACTCGCCCCTATAACTTTTCGGCCATGCTATACGGAACCCCGGGTTGGGCCCGTGCAGCGAAATTCCGGGGTACGTTCTCCGGGTTCTTTAGCCGAAGCCGGAGTATCCGGTAAGTGTAGTGAGTCCTCCTATGAGTTCAATGAATAAGAATATGAAATGCTGCGTGGTATATATTGTTCACAGGTATATGTAGCATAACTCAGTACAGGGCAAATGTACCAAATATCATGATATCGTCAGTGCATCCTATGTTTTGAAAGACATACTTGGATCTATTTAGAGCTCTGGGGAGATCAAGATCTTGATGTGCTTGTCCTTGTGGTTGATCAACTCCTTGAAACCCTGCTCAACACCGTTCTTCAAGGCAACCTTACCAGTGATCAAAGTCTTGACCTTCTCAACGTCCAAAGCACCAGACTCCAAGGCACCAATAACACCCTGGAAGTCCTTGGTCTGGTATCCCAAAGAACCCACAGATCTCTTCTCGTAAGAAGTCAAGTCCATCACGTAATGGGCAACAGACTTGTGTGGCCAGATAGCAACGTTACAGGCAGTACCGTGTGCTCTAATGGCATGGATGGAGGTGGTGTAAGTGGCTGGAATACCAGAACAGTCGAAAGAAGTGGCGAAACCTTGGCCTCTTTCAGCAAGCTTTCTCAACTCTGCGATGGCGTTTTCACCGTGGTCCATTGGGTTGAAGCCAACAGCACCGAGCTTGACGGCCTGTTCTCTTCTCAAGCTGGCTGGCTCAGAGACGACAACCTTGGAGGCACCCTTGGCCTGCAAGACAAGAAGAGTGGCAAGACCAATTGGACCGGAACCCAAGACAAGGGCATCCTGGCCCTTCTGGAAGTTTGCCAACTCAACAGCGTGCCACACGACGGACAATGGCTCAATAAGGGCACACACGTCCAATGGGATCTTGTCGCTGACCTTCAAGACGTGCTTCTGGTTGTACTTTGTGTACTCGGCGAGGGCACCGTTGTCGACACCAAGACCGACAAAGTTGAGGTCATCACAAGTGTTGGTGTGGCCCATCTCACATGAGAGACACATTGGCTCACCTTGTCTCTTGTTCTCAGGCTCGGTGAAGTAGTTGATTCTGTCATCACAGTGACCGGTAGCGTCGACAACAACGTGGTCACCAGCCTTCAAGTGCTTGACGTTTGAGCCAACTTCCTGCACAACACCGGAGAACTCGTGTCCAATGACCAATGGCAACTTCTTACCAGAGATTCTGTCACCATCCTTACCAGCCTCAGCGAAGAAGATTGGGTGCTCGTACTCGTGCAAGTCGGAACCACAGATACCACAGTAGGCAATCTTGAGGACAACATCATCTGGCTTTGTGACCTTTGGGATTGGGATCTCGGTGTTGTATCTGATATCCTCAGCACCGTGGTACTGAAGACCTCTCATGGTGTCCTTCCACTGTGGGGTGGAGGTGGCGAAGGATCTCAAAGCGGTGGATGAGAGGATTGGGGTGATGTGACGGGCCTTGATTGAGGCTCTGATGGCGCTAGCGACCGGTCTGGCCGAAGTTCTGAGTGTGGTTCTGAGCATTGTTTACGGAGTGAATCAATGTCTTAGGTAAACTGACATGAAATAGGGTTTCAACCTAGACATTTCCAGAGAAGGGGCGATCCACGTATTTATACAGCTGAGAATTGAGCCGCTGGGTTGCGAAATGGGTGTCTCTCGGACTTTCAGAACAAAGGAGAAAATTTATGGGGCCACCTTTGGTGGAGGCCGAGACTAATGCGCTCCGCGCTGGTACGCGTAATGCTGTGGCACCAGGACCCCGGACTTGTCGACGCGACTATAAGCTTTTAGGTCTCCCGGCCCCCGGGCCCCGAATTCACGCTGTTCAACCTCTCATTTATGTCAATTCAAAGATGTATGAGCTCTCTTATGTGTCAAGCCCGGAACAAATATCGCAAATTGGCACTGCGGATCATTGTTCATGCTCTGGTGAAATTTATTATGTTCTGTGTAGAGGGTGGGCGCTGGTGCGTGGATGCGGGGGAATCGCGGATGTGTCCGCCGGTTGGCACATTCGTAGTCCGACGGGTTAGTCAACGCCGAGCGGGTCGATCATCACCCGGGGTCGGGTTGTGATGGACTAGTGGTTAAGCTAAAGTGATGAAAGAAGCTGCTGATTGTTGCAGATACGGCTGATGGTCTAATATATAAGCTGATAGGTTGTGCATGTTGATGTCAGTTGATCCTATCTGGTAAAACAGTTAGCAATGCGGTCCAGAAACAGGGGCACCAGGTGACCAGCCCAACAGCCCGGACATTTGCACGTCTCCTCCGTCCACCTGCAGCTGTTTGATGTACATTCATGTATATTTCAGGAGGATGCTGAGGGTGTTTTATTGAGTTTGAGGGAGCCTACAGTTTGTGTACGTCATCTCAACAACGGCGTCCGATGAGGTACCTCTCCGCCACATCTACAACTCAACCAGGGCGTCATATTGACATGATCTTTTCCATACGTAGCTCATTGTTTTAAAAACGAAAATATATTCACACTCATGACAAGAATCTGAATTCTGGGTCCACATTGCTTCCATCGTTACCCTTACCGAACTCTCTTTCCCAGTCCATTTCGCCTCTTTCAATCTTCTTGTTTAACCTGACGAGCCACAACTTCATGAAGACGGCCAACAGAATGGCACAAACAAGGAACGCAATGTTGCAACAGAAGGCAGTCAAATATCTTGGACCGTCACTCACTGGGTACAGGTATGCGTTCCAGATGGAGGTAGAGTTCGACAAACAGTTCATGGTGGAGAGGGCAATGGCTCTTTTCAACGGAGGTCTTGGAACACTGTTCGACATCCATGCCAAGATTGTGGTGAATGAGCAGTACAACGATGGAATCATCAAGCACATGGCAAAGTAACGCGCACCAGTGTTCATTGTGGCCACTGCGATGATGAATGAGATAGTGGCGAAGAAGAGTGGGATAATGACGTGAAGACAACGCTCACCGGTCTTATCAGCGTGACGGGCCCAAAGGAAAGTGGCAATCACAGCAATACCATAAGGTGGAGCTGTAAGACCCAGTGTTGTGATACGGTTGAAGTTCAAAGTCTGCACGACAGATGGGAAAAAGTTCGTGACACCACAAGCGGCAACGAGGAACGATAAGACACCGGTGAGTGTCCACACTTTGACATCCTTCATTGCCAATCTGAAAGTTGAAGCATAGGTCTCCTTGTTCAGATCGTCTGAGTCACCCTGTCCAACTTCTTTGGCCAACTTCCACATGGTGAGAGCTCTCTCCTCTGGTGTCAAGAACTTGGAGTTGTGTGGCATGTCAGGGAGAATGAAGTATGCGAATGGCACAGAACCAACAGTGATCACACCTTCAATGATGAACAGCCATCTCCAAGATCTGAGCCCTCTTGCACCATCCATGTTGTCGATAATACCAGCACCAATCAAACCGGCCAAGGCACCAGAGAACAAACTTCCAGAATACAAGACGGCGTTTCTCAAAGTTAGTTCCTTACGGGAGTACCAACATGAGAGGTAGTACAATGCGGATCCAAAGAAACCTGCTTCGATGAAACCCAAGAGCACTCTGATGGCAACAAGACCTGCAAAATTCTGAACTGCACCACAGCAAGTGGAGACGATACCCCAGGAGGTCATGATCACGGTCATGAATAAGGATGGTCTCCCCAACTTGTTTAAGATCATGTTAGCAGGGATCTGCATGATGATATAACCAACAAAGAGAATGGAGATACAGATCTGGTACTGGTTACCCTTAAGACCCAAATCCTCCTCCAGCCCTCCAAGTCTTGCAGAGGCGATGTTGTTTCTGTCCAAGTAGTTGAGGATATAGATCCACACAAGCATCGGCAAAATTCTGAGATCAATTTTACGTCTTGTTCTCGTCTCTAGCTTCTCGAGCTCCTCTGGTGTTAGATGCTTCAACTCATCGGGGATAGCAGCAGCCTGGTACTCTTCAGAGATGTTTAGTTGTTCTTTAGAGCTGATGTTGTCGATCTGTTCTTCGAGGTTGGAAACCTCAGGCTTGTCTGAGAGAGACATCTTAGTAATTACTGTATCTTGATGGTGTTACTGAAGCAGGTGAAGCTGGACCAGTATAGCTAAGAGGCAAGGATCACGACGGCTTTATATACATCGACACAGCGCAACGAGAAGATCACTCAGACCTCAGATCCCTGGAAGGAGCGCATACGTCAGATCACCAACGGCACGACTGGAGCAGCCAATCAAGTGCATACGACCCTATTTCGTATAGAAAGATAGTACGTAGACCGAGTCTTTCGGCAAAACCCTATGGTTGTGGCAACAGTGAACACACAGAGTCTCCAGGCCAAGCCTTTCTACATATGCAACTGCGCGGGGGGTTATGAACTCATCGCTGTGATAGGCCAGCACGGAGAGTGTCCCTTGGCATTTCACTGAATCTGTGGAGATTTCCCCCATGGACCAAGGCCAAGACTGGGGTTTTCCCCCAAAACACGGCGCCAATTCACACTTGTCGTGGGCCTTGCAAGGCCTGGAGTTAGGACCCTGCCAATGCCAAGGATGTTGGGTGGCGAACATCGTAGGAAGAGTCAGATCCACTCGCCCAGCGTGGTGTTTTAGACCAGGGTACATGGTTTACTGTGGTGCCTGTGAAGATAGGCTATTGAGTTGGAGATTGCGGCTATCGGGTACATCTGAGAGCCCTTATTATTGACTTAACTGTGTACGCAGTACAAGCCTTGCCTGATTATGTCGGTAGGGCCTTATCACATAGACTCCTTGTGCTGGCGTAGATCCCTCCATTGCGGGGATGACTCCCTCAGGAGCCGTCCCATCCCATACGCCTGACTCCAGAAACCCAGAAACCCAGCGCCAAGGGTATGGAGATCTGTGGCCCTTGAGGTGCGGATGACCCTGGTGAGCTTTGAAGCCGACATCCGGAAGTTGCTGTCTATGCAGAGCTCTGGGGTAAAGCAGTGACGATATGAGCTGATATTCGCCCCTATGCCCAGGGCACCTGAACCTCAATGCACCCCAGAGAAGTCGGAGAAACTTATCGGCGGGGCAAGTAGTTGAGCTCCGCCCGATAATTATTAAGCCGGGCTGGAGTCAATGATACAGTATCCCAGCTCTCTATTGGCTACTGTAGCTTCATTACTACCCAGTACACTTCATGGGTATCTCCGCAATCGGCTTTGATCACGAGTATCCCTGGCTCGAGCTTTAGGCCATCGAATACGCCACTTGTAACCCTTCTACAATGAACATCTTGTGACACAGTTAAACATGAAAGTCTTATTATATAACACGTAGACTTTCACAGCAGATCGTCATCACCGGATGACCCTCTCTGCTCGTACATCTTCACCAAGTTTTCCAACCTTTGACGCTCGATTCTTTCCTGCTCTAACTGCTCCTCGTACCCGCTCTGCATCTCCACTACCATCTTCTTGAACTCGTCACGCATCACTGAGATCGAGGAGTTGAACTTGACAGGCGAAGTTGGGGTGCCGCTAATCCTGTACTTGGCTCCCAGTGAGGGTGTCTTTGGGTTCGGATCAAGTGTGTGTGCGCCCGTTGGAGGCTCATTCTCCACAGAGATCGACAACCCAGTCATCGGAGAAGTTGGTGTGAAACCATCATCGCCATCAGAGACGGGACTCATTGGAGTGTTGATGTCCTGGACATACCCCAGGTTATCAATCTTGAGCTGAGTGACCTGCTTCTGTAATGCCTGAATCTGCTCCATCATACCGTTAATTTTACCCTCAAGTATGCTCTTCTCGTGCTCCACTAGTATGGTACGCTGCTGGGCTCTTTCCAATGCAATGACAGTCTGAGACAGCTGGTTCTCCAGCGCCATACGCTTATTGCGATGTGTATCGGCAATGGTGGTGTTCATGGACCTTTCGGTCTCGTACTGCTTTGTCAAATAGCTGTGGGCAAATTGTAAGTCTTGCAACGCCGTTTTCAGCTTGTAAACCTGCTCTTTAGTTTTCTCTAGCCCTTCATTCGAAGGTGTGACACTTCTCGTACCTCCTGGCGTATTGGCCTGTGACTCCAACAACGCCTCAAGACACTCCTTAGCCCATGCAGTCTTGTGGTGTGGTGTGTCTCCTCTTGGTGGAGGAAGCATCACGTTACGCTGAACTGCAGCTGATGCAATACATGAGAGCAACTCCTCTGAGTCATTGCTCTGTTCAACCGGTGTCTCCACGTCGGTATGATTTAAATGGTCCATGTGTGTGAATGCCAAAGCCAGTGCATACTGATTCTGTAACTCCAATTCGCTTTGTTCCAACTCCAACGTAGTACTGTGCAAGCGTTCCAAGAGCGCACTGTTAGAGCTTGTGATCGTCATCACGATGTCACGATCCTCATCATTGGGCGAGAGTGTACGCTCCACAAGTGCAGAGTTGCTTTTCAGTTGTGATTTAATCTCGTCGCGTGTTTCACTTAAATCTTTAATGCGTTTCGACAGGGCATTCAGCTCTGGTAGTGAAAGCAACTTGGCTGAATTTGGGATATTCGAGATGGCATGCTCAGCAAGAAGTTGGATCTGTAGATGTGCATCAGCTGATCCGGAAACCTGCTGTTGAAGTTGCGGTGAAAGAACGTGTTTGAGTGTGTCGTTGGCCCTAGTGTGGATTTCGATGGATTGGGCTTGTACCAACGGTGACCTCACTTTCAGGTACTGAGAAGGATCGATGAGTTCCTCAGCAGTTGTAACGATTGTGAGGGCTTGCTTGTGGTCAGCGTTTACGTACTCTGGGCGTAGTGACCTCTGGAAGGGTGACTGGGCCATGAGTTGCAGTCCCTGCTGTAATACACGTGTATCGGACATGTTTGTTGATCTGAGCGTGGGTGTTTTTATGCTGTGCTTCTCGCTGTTATCTTTCCGTGGTCCACAGTGCAGCAGTATCAACAATCTGGTATCAACAGTGAGATCACACAACTATAGCGAGCAGATGCTCAAGAGAAACACGGCCAGCTCTTTGGCATCAACAATGAACGAAAAGCTCACCAGGCAGAAAGCCTAACGAAGGAGCCTTCGCGCGTTTGACAGTGGTGTTGTGATGTTTTGTGTTTTCGTTTCGTCGCGACGTGTTTCGCGTTGTTGTGTTTACAAAGTCGCGAACTCATCCTATGCTCCATGGGCTGGGGATCATGGCACCTACCATAATCAAACTTAACATAGTCAACTAGTGAGGTTGTTATCTTTTCTTGCCAGTTCTTATACCAATGTCATAAATTCATTCCGCTAGCATTGTCGTCGTTGGCTTCTATTTATTCTATTTATCAAGACACTCCACGTCGCACAGCAATCCCTTCGCAGCACTCAACTCGCAAAGATGGATGCCTTATCCAAAATCCCATCCAAGTCCTCCAGCTCAATTCGTCTGATCACCTTCAACGTGAACGGTGTACGAACGCTGCTGCACTATCACCCATGGACCCAACTTCGCAAGCTTTCAGCCGTGTTCGACTCCCTTTACGCAGATATCATTACATTATAGGAGCTGAAAGTCACTTCCAAGGACATCGACCACACCATCGGTAAGGTGGATGGCTATCACTGTTACATCTCCGTACCGAAGGTGAAAAGAGGGTACTCAGGAGTTGGCGTATACGTCAGGATACCCAAAGATGAGGAGCCCTTAAGCGTCAAGAAAGCGTTAAAGGTGGTGAAGGCGGAGGAAGGAATAACTGGAGTGTTGACATCCCATGATACAGGGGTTTCCTATATCGACTCGGACAACAGTATAGGTGGATACCCTGAAATGGATTCTCAAGTCGCTCAACAGGTTGACTCGGAGGGAAGGTGTGTCGTTATTGCATTGGCTTCAAATACAGTTGTGATATCTGTGTACTGCCCAGCCAACTCCATGGGGACAGAGGAAGGTGAGCAGTTCAGAGTGCAATTTTTGGAAGCTCTTCTGCAACGAATAAGGAACCTTTCTGCAATGGGTAAGGAAGTGGTGCTTATGGGTGATATCAACATTGCTCGAGATCTCATTGACAGAGCTGACGCCATGAGTGAGTTGTTGAAATCTGGTGCAATTGTCAAGGCCACTGAGGAGGACTTTGAGCAAGTCAACAAATTAGAAGCACTCAAATTTATCAACAGCACAATACCAAGAATCCTTTTGAACGAGATACTTCTGGATTCATTGGAACCGTCGGGAAATGGCAAGTCTCGCATCTTGATCGACACAACAAGAAAATGTCAAGGGAGGAAACACGGAATGTATACCGTGTGGAACACGATGCTAAATTCAAGACCAGGTAACTTCGGTTCAAGAATCGATCTTATTTTGGCTACACAATCTTTATCGGATAAGGTCACTGGTGGTGACATCTGGCCTTTTTTGATGGGTTCTGATCATTGTCCCGTGTTTACTGATTTTGACACATCTTCAGTCACGGGAGACGTTCCACAAGCACCGCTCCCAAAGCTTGAGGCTAAAACGGTGTACAAGCTTTCAAATGGGAGCATTCACTCTATGTTTGCCTAGATGAAGAAGAGGTCAGCTACCACGCCTTCCCCGCCCGTTGAAACTCAACTACAAACAAAAAAGCTGAAAGTCATCGAACCACATTCTCAGAAGAAACAATAGAAGGTGAGCAAACCGAAGTCACTACAAGTCACACCATCAGTGAGTTCATTCTTTAAGTCAAAGACAAAGGTTGACTAGGCACCCGTAGCTGAGATCATCAAAGATCCACCTACTCCAGCAGTCCGTACACCGTCATCTGGGCCATCAGTCAAGCTTACAAACGGTCGGTTTATGATCGCCAACGAGGTCATTCCCAAATGTAAGCATGGTGATGACTGTATAATCAAGACAGCCAAAACAACAGAGAATAAGGGTAAGAAATTTTGGACGTGTTCAAAGGACAATGGTGAGATTAGATCTGCTGGTGATAAAGACAAGTACAACTGCGGGTTTTTTCAATGGAAATGAAACTCTTCAATTGAACCCATCATACAACCTGGATAGCACATTCACAGTCCAGTAGACCGTACTTCTCCAACGCCACTCTATACACGGTCATTGCCGATCGTAGTGTTTGTTCGTCATCTCTATGGATCTCCACTGTAGCTAAGATGCCCTAGACTCGCACAATCTCATAATGGATCGAGCCACCCAATAATCCGTGTAAGCTTCTCAGAGCTGAGGTGATGATAGATTGCCATGTGACACTGTCGATTTCCAGTGCTGTGAGATCTTTAATTTTTGTAGAGTCCGTTGTTCTGTGTGCGGGGCCCATGTTAGTGATCTGCTTTCGAGGGAAGTGAAACGTGTGCTGACTTACAATTGCAGAACGACCTGTTTCAACTCATCACCTGTTTTTGTCATCTTCGATTTGGTCATCTTTGAGTGACTCTGTAAAGCTCTTGTGGCGGTTG
This sequence comes from Petasospora euphorbiae, assembly GCA_030567115.1. Taxonomy (NCBI): domain Eukaryota; kingdom Fungi; phylum Ascomycota; class Saccharomycetes; order Phaffomycetales; family Wickerhamomycetaceae; genus Petasospora; species Petasospora euphorbiae. Next base: position 216,381 of record JAJLRQ010000003.1, read on the forward strand.
AATATGACAAACTGTGTGGGTTCGAAAAGACTTTGCTTCTGCTACAGGAAAAATCTGATCGCGTGCCATTTCAACACCAACAAACTACCAGCAGACCAGCACCATTCTCGGAAACCGCGTAGGGAACCACATAGCGAGCGGTAAATGAGCCTTTTGAGAGCAATGTTCCGATCTACCAATAACTGCTTTGCCACGGTCCGCTGTCCAAAACTAAGCACTTGCAAGCTCCCGCAATGCCTCTTCAGCCATCAAAAGAGAGAGATCTCCACAGCCCCAGTTGGATTGACACATGTGAACAAAAGACAGCGCTTAGACTCAGAAACCCCAGCAACACCGTCAAAAGTACCTGAACCTTCCTCTTCTCAGGATCTTGTGAAATGGGCACCGCTCACACTTCCAGGTGTGGGAGCTCCTGCCACTGTTCAGCAACGAATGCGATACATTACCGCCCTAATCGAGGTATACGAACGCAACAAAGTGCCACTGCCCAAGAAGACCGCTGTACAGGGAGAATTTGGTGTTGCCAAATCATCCACTACAAACACGTACAACTCCAACATGAAGGTCTTCATCAAGACTGCCAGAACTAGCTCTATCCACTACGTCAAACCGGAGCGAGACAGTGTCAAAACGTTATCACATTCAGAGCAGTATAACGCCGTACGGAAACTCATACACACGGTGGAGAAGCTACAGAGAAACGGGTATGTGACTTCAGTTCCATCACTGGAGAACTTCACCATGGATGATCTCAAGAAGTGTGATAGATGCGGAGAGGAGTTCCCTATCAAGAACATTATGAACCAAGTCAAGTGCCAGTTTCACGAGCGTCGTAAAAGGTTTGAGAACAACGATAGATACTGGGAATGCTGTGACCAGGTTGTGGGTGAGTCTCAGGGCTGCAAGACACAGCAACACCATGTTTTCAAGTGTAAGACTGGAGAGGAGCTGCACGCCATGATACCTTTTAGGGAGACGCAAAAATCACCATCATCAAAGCAACGAATTATTGGTATGGACTGTGAGATGGGGTACACATCCAAAGGTATGGAGCTCATCCGACTCACGATAATGGACTTCTACACTGGTGATGTACTCTATGACGAGATTGTAAAACCTTCAGGTAATGTACTGGATCTCAACACACGTTGGTCAGGTGTCTCCGATATTCCTGACTCGGCGAAGTCCTTGGACCAAACATTGGCTTGCGTATAGGAAGATCTAATAACACTAGACACAATCATCATCGGACATGGGTTGGAGAACGATTTGAATACTTTGAGACTCGTCCATCACCAGGTTGTTGACACGGCCATCTTGTTCCCAAAGGGGTTGAACAAAAAGTACAGCTTGAAAGAGTTGGCGTTCCAGTTCTTGGACAGAAAGATTCAAAGTGGACAGCACAGTTCTGAGGAGGATTCTTTGGCTGCCATTGACATCGTGAAAGCACATATCTCCAGAGTCGACGTGTGATCTTCTGAAGTGCATACACACCACCGTGTGTTTGAATATGGGCTCATTACGCATTGAAAGATGTACCACTCATCAACATGTAGCTGCCCGCGCACTCACATGGCGTGGGGTAAGAACTGCAGTTATCTGTGAACTGGTAGCTCCACTTATCAAGAGTATATTGACCACCGAGGGTTGTCTCAAATTCACATACTTCCCATCTTGGTCGTCAACGTATGCTTTGTGGATCACTCACTCATATTTCTGCGCACTGCTATCAAACTGGAACATAATCGAGATGCTCCAGAAAGGCTACTGGCTGGCCTACCAGGACTTTCAAGACACCCTACTGGTTGAAGATCACCAGTATGGCTCTCAATCACTTTATAAGCCTACCATTATATATCAAGATTTTGGGAACTGTATAACTCTCTAGCTTTAATGGCTACTATGATTGAGATCCCCAGCTGCTCATATTGTCGTCATGAGTCCTGCCCAACCAGCTTCTTGGTTTCCCTTAGGAGCGCTGTACTGAAATGATATTAATAGGCTTGTGTTTTCTGTTATACTCAAACCGAGGTGTTCCCCTTTGAAGTACCTATTTATTCATCGTATCCGCAAGCTTCCAGACTCCAGCATCTGGCACTGCTTCCCAAAACAATGGAGGCACTGGTATGGACCTTGCAACTCCAGATGAAACTTCAATTCGAATGGTAATTAGAGATGAGCAAAACGTGCTGTACACGTCGCTGAACTGCTAATTCTTGCAGGTGCTTGAAAGTCAATAACTGTCACGTTTCAATATCGAGGTACGAACAACATGCTTTTAGCTCACTCCCGTCTGTTGACGAGATGTCTACACTAGCAGGGCATCCACTGTCTCTCAATCCCATGAATATAGGGAGGTTATCCATTCTGTCTCTAGGATGCAGACACTAAGTCTACCTGGCGCTAGTATGGTGTTGCGGGAATGAAAGTCCTGTGTGCATTACATTGATTAGATCGCTCATGTTGATGTTACCCCGTCGCTGAGATCATCTGTTTGAAAGATGTAACCTGCATCTCCCTCGCATCAAGATTGTGCAGTGAATGACGCTGATTTACAGGTGCCATTGTGAGCACTCACACATCCTTCTATCAGAACACTGGGCAAATAAAGGGCAAGACTTGGTTGGGCAGTCGAAGTACAATTGAAGGCGCCACTTGACTGCCTTCTTCATAAAGGACCTTACCTGGACCAGCACGTCATACTTCGTAGGTTCTGGTCTCACCACTAACCTTTTACAGAGATGTGGGTGATTGCCACTCTCTGACACCTGAGATCCCCGAACCAGCTACTGACCATTGCTGATTCATAACTGTTAAGTGGTGAAAAGAGTCATTTACCAGCCATTTTTGACTCAAGAGATTCCAACCGCGTCAATATCAATTCTTGGTTCTTGAGCACATGTCTCAACATCACCTTAATCTCATCTTTCTCTTGCGTGCTCTCATCGGTTGAGTTCTTCTGGTCCGATTCATCAAATGTCACTGCTCGTTTCTTCCTAGGCTACCCACTGGATGCGTCTAGATGTCTCAAAACAGACCTAGCCCTTTCAGCATTGATCACGGTGTTCAAAGACGTTGTCAGGTCCATATCTTCTTCGCGCGTGGTGACTTCGCTATTTACGGGCATGCGTCTCTTCAATATCGACTTCTGCTGAAAGGACCTCATCAAGTTATGTGAGGGGTCTCCCTTGCTCAAATGTGAGCTGCGTGAGAGCTTCGAGACTGGTTGCTCCGATTGTGTCACTTGCCTCCGCTGTGAAGACGTCATCCTTGAAGGTGTGGTTGAACGTCTTTGACTTGAAGCCATTGGTTTCAGACTGTCAAATGTGATGTTTGGCCTAGTTGTGGAACAGGCTATTGTATCACTACTTTGACCAGCTGACATTGCAGGAGCATTCTGAGAAGTAGGTGGGCGGGACGCTGTGGCACCTGAAGTAGCTGGAGGAACAGAGAAGAAGCTCTGTACGGGGTGTCTGTCCACGCTGTGAGCCCTGGAGTGCGCAATACGACGTGGAGTTGTAGAGAATATCTCATCTGCTGTCATGGTAGATCTGTTGCCCTTGAACGGCGAGATCCTGGCTGGCGGCTTTGACATGAGGCCTTCCTTAGCTGGGCTCTTACGGATCGGTGAGGAGAGTGGTGGTTGTCTAAGAGGAGACTTAGCGGTGAACTCCAACACAGGAGCTAACGCTATGATATTCGTTGAATCTTTGAGTGGCTCCATCTTAATGTTGTTCTTCTTCCTCTACACCTTCTTTCTGTCGTGGTGTAGACGATTTAACAGTGCCGTTGATATAGAAAAAAAAGCTGCTGTCTCTTTGTTTGTTTACATTTTGATCAAACACATCCGGTTGTCCAGGTGACGCACAACCCTTCCCGCGAACTCGAACTATGCGTAGCCAAGAAAATAATTCTGCCATTTCTGACACGTGTCACTAAGCACACCCTCTGTGGGATCATGAGCTGCTAAACGAGAAGACTGAACAGGCACTGCATTTTTAGTGGTTGCCAATTGCTGAGATTTCAACCATCAGAAGTTCCCACACATATTCTATTTACTGCACTGAATCCCCAGATACTGCACGAAATGGCACCAGAAAGAAAGATCGCGCTGATCACAGGTACAAACAGTAACCTCGGCATGAACATTGCATACCGACTGATTGAATCAGAGCTCGACGACACCCGCCTGACCATAATCGTCACATCCAGAACTCTGCCGCGTGTGCGTGAGGTAGTTGATACTATCAAGGCATATGCTGAGAAGCTAAACCGTGAGGGAATTGTCGACTTTGACTATCTCTTGGTAGACTTTACTGACATGGTGTCAGTCCTGAACGCTGCCTACGAGCTGAACAAACGCTACACCAAACTGGACTACTTCTTCGCAAACTCCGCACAGGGTGTCTTTGATGGCATCGATTGGATCGGTGCTACCAAGGAGATTTGCCTGAACCCTGTGAAGGGAGCCACTGCGCCAAGTTACAAAATCCAGCGTGTAGGTGTCAAGACACGGGATGGCATGGGGCTCGTCTTCCAGTGCAACGTCTTTGGGCCATACTATCTCCTCCAGAAGATCATGACGCTTTTGGAAAACGCTAAAGGCCGAGTTATCTGGGTTTCAAGTATCATGTCGGACCCTAAGTATCTCTCGTTCGATGACTTGGAGCTTCTCCAGTCTGACGTCTCCTACGAGGGCTCTAAGCGTGAGATTGACCTTCTTCACCTAGCCACTTACGAGTCTCTGCGCTCTCGTGGCGTGACGCAGTACTTGATCCAGCCAGGTATTTTCAACTCCTTCTCATATCACAAGTTCCTCAACGTGTTCACCTACTACGGTATGCTTTTGATCTTCTACGTTGTGAGACTCTTGGGTACTCCCTGGATGAACATTGACGGCTACAAAGGTGCCAATGCCCCAGTTTACGCTGCCAAGATGGCCAACCCTCATTTTGAGAAGCAGGATGTGAAATATGGCTCAGCCTGTTACAGAGACGGTAGCGAATACATCAAGATTCAGCAGGTGGATAAAACTGGAGCTAGTGACATCCTGGCGTACATTGAAAAGCTGAGACTGGAGTGGGATGAGAAGCTCAAGGATCAAATCACAAACTCCAGGCAGTGAGTGAATAGAGGAATACATAACAGAACATAATCTACAGCACATGTGTCCAATTAAAGGTTCAATTAGTAAGTGGCGAAGAAGATATAGAAGGGTAGTGGAGAAAAGTATAGTACAAGACGTATATAGAAGGGGAACACGCCATTAATCACTTCTCAATGGACATCAAAGAACCAACAAAAGTGAAAATAAGTCTGGAACGAACCTCGTTGATGTCTTCTGGAACAAGCCAAATCAAAGCACCAAGCTTTCTTGCGATAGAAATAGCCAATCTAGCATTGGCATATCTCTCCTCCTCTGTATGACCTGGGTGAACAAGAGAGTAGTCAACGTAACCTGGCTTCAATCCGTTCAAAACGTCCAAAAGGAAGTGACCAGTGGCAAGCGATGAGTCTGAGAAAGAGCGGATAGTGGAAGACTTACCACCGGCGCTGACCTTCTCCTTGGCCCATTTCAAGACATCGGCATCTGTGAGGTCTCTACCTTGCTTGGTCAAAGACTTGAGTGTAACAACGATGTTACGACGCATAACCTGCCACACCAATCCAAGAGTCAGGAGCTTGTTACCATCCACAATGTCGGAACCTTCGATACCGACAAGGGAGAAGTGGTTGGCCTTACCAGCCTCAACGGCATAGTTGGTGTTCTCCAAGGCTTTGAATCTGGACAACTCCGCACCAGATGCTGGTCTTTTGTTGATGTGCTTAGGGTCAATAGATCCTGGTAACACCTTTTCGAATGCCTGAAGAAGGATAGTACCATCCTTCAAATCCTCGAACAAGGAGACAACCGGTGGGTCAACCTCCAAAGAGTTGAGCCACAATGTGAAGACACGGGCCTCTCTTTCACCTTCAGCATCGAACTCCTCAATCTCTGGGGCCTCGTTCTCCTCAAGGGCATCAAGACCTGGGTGAGTGTTGAACAAATGAGCAACAAAGGCCAAGTTCAACTTAGGGTTACCCTTCACAAGAGCAGAAGGAGTCAAATACTTTCTGGCATCGAGCTTCTCGGCGTTCTGCAAAATCTGTTCGGCTCTCTCCAACAAGTCATTGGTGTGCAATGGTCCCAAAGAACAGAGCTGTGGGTCCAACTGGTTAAGCAAGACGGTGTAGTTCTCACCATCCTTGACATCACCGGAGAAGTTGGTCACTCTTCTTTCCCAGCCAGCAGCCTTCAAATGGTAGTTGAACCAACGGAGCAAGATCTGCTCAGGTGGGAGTCTGAGGAATTGCTCCAAAGTCTCATCATCCTCCAACAAGCGGTACAACTCTGGGTGCAGCTTGATGTCGATCTTGTTGAGCAAACCCTTACGGATGATCTGCCAGATAAGACCCAAGATCAAATGCTCCTTACCCTCGATGAAGTCCTCAGAGTGCACATTGACAACAACACACCCAATAGCCTTGGCAGAGTTAATGACGATGTTGGCGTTTTCAGACATGGTGAAGTTGTTGAGGGACTTTCCCTTCTTTGGCATGTTCAAAACACGAGTATCAATGGTGTCTGGAACGGAGTCATTGATCAATTTGGACAGAATCAAACCGTCCTTACACTCGTCAAAGATCTGGAATGTGTCAGTTGGGATAGGGAAGCGGTCGCCAACATCTGGGTCACCGGCAAGAACGTCGTTGATGTGCTTGGTGAACTCGTTCTTCTCTTCCTCATTGATAGTGTGAGTGGTACCAGAGGTCTTACCACCAACGATGATGGAGGCCTTAGCACCAGTACCCTTGTGCTGGATCTTGTTGGCGGAGCTGGCGGACGGTGGCTGGGACTTGTTCTCTCTGAGCTTAGCAACGAGCTCAACGTAGTCATCGAGCTCCACACGGCCTGAGGAGTCCACAGAGACGTCCTTTAGCGTCTCACGAACGTCATCATAAGAGCCCTCTCCCGAAGTGGAGAGCTTCTCAATGACGGCCTGCTTCTCAGCGTATCCCTTCTCCTCGAGGTCGATGCCACGGAACTGCTCAATGACATTGAAGAGATCCTCCTGGTTGAGAATCGGGAACTTTCTCTGTGAGCTGGGTTAGTAAAGCTGTCCAGGATAGAGGGTCGAGTAGAGGGTCCAGCAGCAAGGACGCAAACGCCTATTACAACAAGTAACAGCGCAAGAATCAGCTCAATTCTGGCCACTCTCTCAGCCACATCCACCGCAACGTACCTGTAATTTGATGATATTCATTGTGATTCTGATTCACAGCGTTTATTCACTGGTTGATTGAAGACTACCAGCCGCTGGGCTGTGTTAAAAGGGTTGGTGTTTCTGAGAAGTTTCGGAAGGCTGAGTTCGGCTTCGGCTTTCGCTGGCGGTGGCCAAATTTCGGGGATGCCGGCTCTTGCTGGGACTTATTGAACCGGGCCACCCTGACAGGTGGTTAATGGGGAAGTATGATGCTCAAAAATGTGGATGTGTAGCAGCTCTACGGCGTTGATAGGTTCTTGTGTGCGGTGTGGTTACATCTCACAGTCCCAGCAATTAGATTGAATAAACAAAAAAAGACACTAGCGACTCGGTTGGTGGGCTGGAGAAGGACTGCTCTCCGGGGAGAGGCAGTACCTGACCAGGGAGCAGGACACATTAAGTGAAAGCACCAGGAGAGTCTTGTGCTGGATCCAGGGTGCAGAGCTCAGGTGTCGAGAAATCTCCACTTTTCGCTAGAAAGCCCATGGTGGGCTACAGCTGCATTGGCTTAAGAACCAAGGCATGCGTATCTCGTGCCAATCTTCAGTGATTGTAGTCTCCAGAGTTTTTTAGTCAAACCTCCAGTCGTTCTCTTGTAACTCATGAACGGCTTCTCTCAGCATTTCCATCCTAGCCTGGTCATACCGTTGTTGCTTGATTTGATCCTCCGAGTGTAAATACGCTAACGCCTCTTCCTGCTCCTTGCGCAACTTGCGTTCATCTGCGAGTGACTTCTGCTCCTCCATATACTCGCTATTCACACTTCTGTACTGCTGTATCTATGATCTTGACAAGCCCCTCAGAAAGTCCTGGTTTGAAAAGGCCCTCTCCAGTGAACTGACCTTCGACAACCTCACATTCTTTCTGTCGTTGACCCCAAGTCGCTTGGACGCCGTAACCTCCTCTCGAGAATATCCTGGTACACTGATCAGAATATCATCCTGTGGCATCCCGGGAGTGGGCACAATATTAGACAAATCCGGTTCATCGTCTTCTGACCCTGAGTCATCACCTCCGTTGCGGCGAAATAGCTGATCCAGTGTCGATTCAGCCTAGGCGAGTGCCTACAGGCGAGAATCCCTTAACGGGTGTGTGGAGCTGAAGATGGCATAGTCATCGGGTGAGGTGGACTTGTGTATCACAAACCGCTAACTTGTATTCTCGTCGTCGTTCGTCCTATTGTACTTGTCGGACTCCTTGCGGAGTGTGTGTGAAAGAAGGTTGGAGGTTGATTGATCAAGGGAGTTGCCAGCGTTGCTGTTTGATGTTGTGTGCGTGGAGAGGCCTTTGAACAGCCGTCTTTTTGTATCATCCCTTCTCGTAGACATATTGGCGTATCTATGGGTTGATTAGGCACGAAAGGCCTCGTTTTGTGGGGTCGGTTCAATCACCTACGTTCTGATGCCCATGTAGTGCCCTCAAGCCCTTGTTTACTTTTCCAATGCTTCTCCCGTTCTCGCCTTTATACACGAGATACAAGAAATGCAAACCTGAGCAAACAACAATTCTACGAGCCAACAAGTAAAAAAAAAAGAGTAACCCTAGATTGTAGATTTACATAAAACATAATTAATCCCAAAAGCTGCTAACCTTGCCGTGAGAGCAGGACGTTAGCAGCAGTACTTGCCCACAGAGCATGGAGTTGCAAAGCAGAGCAAGACATTGAAGAAAAAGAAAGAGGGGGGGTATCAATAGCCAATCAGTGTGAAATATGATTGAAGTAGGAGTGATGAGTTGAGCACCCGTTCAAAGTGCTCACATCTGGAGGTCTCCAAAGAAAGTAAAAACCCGTTGACGAAATTCCAAAAGTTGAGAAGAGTGGGTATCCGCTTTTAGATACTAGACAAGACTCAAATGAGTGAGACTTTGTCATAAGTGTCTTCGGCCAAAGTCAAACGAATGATTTAGTAGAAGACAAAGTTGGCAGTACCCTTGGTAACAGCAACGGTACAACCGTCAGTACCGGATCCTGTGTAGACACCGTTGATGTAAGAACAGTCACCGTTGGCAACAGATCCGTCAGTGGCCTCAATCTTGACGTTGTAGTTTGGTGGGGTCTTGTTGTTTGGGTTTGGAATAACAGACAAGTAAGTGATACCGTTGGTCTTACCGGAACCCAAAACAACTGGAGCCCAGTTACCGATACCGGAACCGTCGGTACCCCAGATACATCCATCCTCAACAGAAACACCGGCGTTGTTGACGTAGTACTGAGCAGAGGTCTTACCACCTCTCCAGGTGAAGTAAGTGTCGGAGTCAACGACGGACATTGGCTTCTGGGAGCCAGGGGAGACAACAGTTGGGACGTTCATGTTCTCAGAACCTGGGTAGTCGGTACGGCAGAGAGCAATGTCCTGGTCAACGTTGTTGACAGCATAAGAGGAGTCGGCACCCCACTCACACAAGTAGTTGGAGTCGGTGTTGGATCTGTAAAGGTAACCATCCTTGCAGTACAAACCTCCAACGGAGATACCAGAAGCTGGCTGGGAAGATGGGTACTGAGTCTTGGACATACCAGCCTGACAAGCGTAAGAGCAGTAGTAACCGTCCTCACAAGTGGTGGCGGTGTTACCATCCATGTTCATGATGGAGGCCCAACCACCGAAGTTCATCCAGTCAAGGGCAATAACACCTTGACCAGATGGGAAGGCGGAACACTTGATGGTACCGTCCTTGAACTCCTCAGTTGGGTCAGAGAAGTCAGCCAAGTCACCATCGATACCAGAAGAGGAAGAGGAAGAGGTGGAGGCAGCGGCAGTGGAGGCAGCAGCCTTGGTGGAGGTGGAAGAGGTGGTTGGGGCGGCCTTGGACTCCAAAGTGGTAGTGGTGTCAGTGGCAGCAGTGGTAGCCTGAGCCTTGACCTCGTTCTCAGCAACAGCAGAGAGAGTAGTGGCTGGAGACTCGGCCTCAACAGCAGCCTCCTGAGTGGTAGCTGGCTGTTCAGCGGCAGTGGTTGGGGTGATTGGGTTACCCTTGGAGTCGACGTAGTGAACCTCAGTCTGGGTGACGTACACAACAGCACGCTTGTGGTTGTGGTGCTCGTGGACTGGACGGGCGATGGCCTGGGAGGCGAGGGCGAGAAGGGTGACAGTAGAGTACTTCATCGTGGGGGTTGTTTGAATACGGTTAAATGAGAGACGGGGATTGCGGTGTTGTCAGAACGAAAGTGTGTACCTTTAAAAGAGTGTGGAACAGTGGGAAACGGGCGGTACGGTCTTAAAGAGAGAGATGTGTGTAAAGGAGCGACGTTCTCTTAAGTGCGGTGTGTGTAAGGGTAAATGAAGGCAACGTATCTTAGCGGCAAAAAGAGCGGTGTTGACGGTTTATAAACCATGCAGGAGTCTCCGTGGATGTACCAAATAACTTTCCCGAATACATCACCTTCTTGATTCAGCCATTTTTTTCATGCGGGTGGCCGCGCCTCTGCTACTGGTTGGGGCAGCAACACGCGGACTAGATGGTGGTCTAGATCTCTCATCCACGTTTAGATATTGGACGCTGTTTTAGGGCCCTAAGGTTGAAAATGGCATAGCTTCAACGTCGCAGACTAGAGGCAGCTCCCCGCATTTTCACTTCTTGGTTATGTTGTGCTAAAGTCCTTAAATTTGGAGGTTCTTGCCAGAAGTCAGCAGTAAACGCTGCTTAACCCCATTGAAAATCACAAGGTGGAGAGGGTACCTCCGCGCGCGCGGTTCGTTTCTTTTGTCTAATCCCTATAACGCAGAGTCTGTAAGTAATTTGGGTAAGACATGTGTCGCTGACCGAGCTGAAACCAACCTAAAACATAAAAGGAAAGGAGCTGGAGATTAGCACATTCCCGTAGGAATTGGTTTCTTTTGGCGGAGTTGTAGTCCAGTGTCTGATGCTGAGCTCGCGGTGAGTTAAGATAGAGTTTGTAGGTTCTTTTGGAGCCGAGATGTCGATTGGACCGCTTATTTTGGTCGCAAGTTACATGTAAGAGTTTAGGGGCCGCCTCGCATTCGACCTGATGTCGCTGGAGATCCACGCATGTTGTAGGTAGAAGCACCGGGTGATGGGCCCAGGCGATCACTGATTGAACAGGTCGTCATGTCAGCAGCTACCGTAGGCCTTACTGTGTGGTAGCTCAGTAGCAAGCACACTACTCAATTACATAAGGTACATTGACCAGTTTTTGCGGTTCGAATTGGGTATCACCAGTTCATATTATGAGACATCTCTGTCGCCACGAATAGATAGGAGGACGATATACGCTCAGGCACACAAGACCACAGCTACTCAACGCAACCCCCACCCAACTGGATCGCTTAGCCACCCAAACGCAACCACAATGGTCAGCCAGGACACTGGCCAATCAAGTGGCTATTCGGCCCACTTTGGCCTCGACAGAGTACGCAGTCGGCCCAAGTCGCCGCCTAAAATCAGCTATGCCAACTCCCTGATTGGCCTTCTGCAGCTTACAACTTCTCCGCCACGGGCAACAAATTACCTGCATATAGATCGACTTCGCGACTTCGCGACAACGGTTTGTGCCACATTGGGATGAAAATTTTCTCAAAAAAAGTGCTGCCCAAACCAGCTTCCCATACTACGTGCTTTGTACTGCGTTTGGTTAAGGCGCTCCACGGATCTTACATTGAAGAGTTGGTATTTGGCGAGGCAATGCCGAGGCGAATACATGGGTCGTAAACGACGCGTAGGTCACGCTATCAACGTGTCTTTGGCTGTTGCCGTTTCCTGGCTCCCAGTGCCATTTTTACGCTCAGTAGGTGGTAATCGCGGTACGCGTATCCCACCCGGGATGCGTGTTCTAGATCAATGCTAGTTTTGAGCTTTATCGTTCTGGAGAGTAGGCAACAAGAACTCTTGGGTGATCTGTTATGTGACTACAAGCTTATACGACAGGTTCAGTTCGTGGCTAGTTGCAGATAACGTTAGAATTGGGCCCCTCTCCTCAAGCGCGCTCTTACACTTCTCCATGCTGATTTAACGTCATAAGGCCTACTGCTCCACGCTTGAGATTATAATGGTTTTCTATGCTCTTAGAGCTGTAACATGAACATTCAAATCAAGATATCATATACACTTCATCGCGTTGGCTAGCGGGGTCGAAGTTATGTACACTGGCTACGGGACAGGGGTCAATGCGGGGCATCCCCTGAAGACATACCGAACGACGGATATTACTCCATGTGAATAACTCAGTCGTGAAACATTGCTACCCCAGAATCATCGCATTGATCTCACAGGTAACAGATTTGGTGCTTTCAGTGAGGAACACCTGAAATCCTCACACGCAATGAGTTTCATGCCTGCAATCACAGGCACACACCAGCAATCTCAGATACAACTCTCCCATCACACCTCATGTTTAGTATCTGTTTATTTGGCCACCGCAGGGCTACGCATGCTATCTGTTCTCAAAGATATACTAATCCACCATATCCCTCATCAGATGTTCCCTCACTCAGTCGATCCAAATGGCCCAATGACGGAGGAAGCTTCCGTTCAAATCGGCTCTTTAATGCGCTCGAAAAACTCTATAAGTCTGATCGTTCGTTTATCTTGGGTCTGAATTACTGCTTAAAATCCCTGAAAATGTTCTTTCTGTATTCCACTTGGTTTACGTCACAGCCCTTGTTTTCCTGGCTGATACTACACCCCCTTTGGCTATTCACCAGTTTTGTTTCTCTTGAGCTGTCTCAACAACCATATCTCGGAAGATACGTCAGTGTAGCCTTCTACACAGAATTTTCTGTCAACACTATCGTCTCGGGACAAGCTTAGGAGCAGCTTCCCAGAAGCATCTAGTCCTCCCTTGGTGCTCTGTCCTCCAGCTAACAAACTACTAATGCTGCTGTATACCATGGAATGGCCGGTTACTGAAAACCAACCTCATCACATTGGTACTCTCTGATGGCTCAGTGCAGTCTTGTATAATTGACCTGTGATAAACAGTCTCGCTGTACTGGAAGCTTAAAGCTGCTAAGATGTTGAGCGGAATAGCCCCTACTCTCGATTATGTAATACTACCGTGCGCTTCTGCTGTGCGGCCGAAAAATCAACACCCACACGTGTGCCATCAATTTAATTAGGCAAGAGGTCTTCTGACTGCGAGGCGTAAATAACTTTATAAAGCAAGGTTCCGCCGAGTACCAAGCCAATTTTGACTGGACCGGTTTTCTTAGCTCCATATTCACACAATGGATGACCAACGCTTAAATCAGCTGCGCCAAAAGAATGCCCGTCTTCACAACTTGATGGATGACAAGGCTCCACCAACCATCTACTCCACAAAGCTGACACCGGAGCTCTCAGAAGCAGCCTTGAACCTCACAATTGACTTCCTTCGTCAAAAGCAAGCCGGTGCCGCCTCACGAATGATCAAACACCCTTACACATATGCCTTGATCTTCGTTGCCTTCACAACTTATGGCTATTGGTCTCTTGGTGAAGCCATCATGACACACGGTGTGCAGTACCTGAAATGGCATATTGAGGATGCCGTGAGTACGGTGGTTTTCACCACGATGTTTGCATGTGTCATCTTCCATTTCCTGAACAGACCTACGGAAGTCATCAGAGACAACGCGGACAGGATTGCCGAGATCAGTGCACCAGTCTTCGGGTTCGATATCAAGGAATTCGCAGCTATCAAGACTGATGATGGGCACAAGCTTGAAAAGAAGGAGAAGGAGATGCTCGAGATCGCAGAGAACACATCACTTGTTATCTACAGAGACACACCGATTGCTTGCATCTCGCTTGTTACAGTACCAGAAGTGTCTGATAAAGAGAAGTTCGTTACCAAAATCACAGGTGCTGGAGTCAGAAAGGTGTACTGGCGTTCTGGTATCATTGATGATCTGCTCGATTGGGCTGCTAAGCGTTCTTTGGCATTGAACAAGAAAATGACGCAGAAAATGCTCGTGTGCATCGAAGTTGTCTCGACCGATGTTGACATGAAGAAAGTATTAAAGGCAAAGAACTACATGTTCATTGAGAAAAGACCGATTAATGACAGTAAACTACTCGCACTCTATGGTGTGGAGTACGAGATCTGGGGCCTTCCATTGACAGTTGGTAAGCTGGATGAATCTGTCGAAACTGTGAAGGCCAAGGTTGGTGCCACAGGTGTGAGTAGAAAAGTCTGATATGCACCCAATAAACATTCAAGTGTGATTTACTGGTTCAATTTCAATGTAGGCATGGTATGTATAGAAGCTGTCCGTAACTATATAAATGTGATTCGTTCAGTCAAGTAAGCCTGTGTGTCTTTTCTTCTTCCATGAGCGTCTCTTGACACGGTAAATAGTAAAGGCGATATAAAGCACAAAGAGAATAACAAACGTGAGAACAGTCTTTTTGATTAACCACCACACCGTACGCAATAACTGGAATCCCTCATCTTCAGCATTAGATGTCATCCTTGGACTCAGTTTGTTTTTGTTCTTTTTCAGCTTCTCTCTCAATTTTGCTCTGTGCTTCTCGTTACGCTCTTTGCGTGTCAGTTTACGGAAAGGCTTGTTGTTCTCCTTGGCAACCTTCTCTTCGATCTCCTCGTTTCTTTCATCGTTGACGAACTGCTCAAATGATGTCACTGGTTCACCATGATGCTCCAATTTGGATAATGTCACGTCTACTAAATCTGAGTTTTCCGAAAGATCGCCTGTTGCAGCACTGAACCCAAGGAAGCGCTTCTCTGGGATATGTACGCCATCGATAGAGAAGCAGTTTACCCAACGGTTGTTCACATTGTAGTCTAATGACAGATAACCATCTTCAACAGTGTGAATCAAGCGAATATCAGTAAATCCTTGCTTTGCGTTGTATAGACCTCTTGCTGTGCAGCCGCCCAACTCATTGGCCTTACCATCATTGTCCTTATCGTACGGGGTGTTTCCATCACCATTCATGACGGTGATGTATGGGAATACACGGCCCTTTCTGGCGTTTCTGTATGTGTCAAAGAACACACCAAGTCCGTTGAAGTAATCCTCGGCACCGAACACAGTACCCATGCCCAATTTCTTGTCGGTAATGAACATGGCCATACCGTCTCCCTTCAGTCCATTACCCTTGACATTACCATGGATATTTATTCTAGCTCGCACTTCAAACCCAACATCATCGAATGTGCTCTTGGAGAAGATGATACCAGCCTGATCCCGACGCTCCATGGTTAATCTAACGTAATCCTGGTTTTTCACAAACACATCACCATTGAGCTCCCAGTCCCTGGATTTCAACCCTTCTTCGAAGTACGGTGTGTGAAGAGAGAGATGCGGAATCTCAACTGTGTCAACATCTGAGCCCTTATTGCTTCCCGAGAGGATATCATTGATCTCTTCGTAAGTGAACTTATCTGATGTACCTGATGACCTTGTAAAGTATGTCAGGAGCAGGATAAGTGTGATGAAGCCAGCACCAACTTGGTACCGTATGTCACGCTTGAATTGCGTGATGACTCCCATTATTTCACTGTTTTGGATGTGGCGGTAGAGTTCCTGTACCCTGTCGAGCAAGAATCAGTTTAAAGCGCTAGGACTTGAAAGGAAGCTCTACCAAGCTGGTGATGAGGCCCAACTCACTCAGTTTCACAATACTGGCCATGTAACGGTGATCATCGAGTGGGAGCACGTTCGCGAACGTCCCGCGTGCAGTTTGGCTTATGTAACGCAATAGCTTCATTCGATACGCGGCCTGTGTGGTAGATCCCAAGATGGGCTGTCTGATGCTTGGTGGACAATGCAGTTGAAGCACGTCAGTGATTTGCTAGGGATATGGACTGCCCGTAACACGAACCGAAAGACGGTCCGCAATACGCCGTAGCCCTATGAATTTAGCGTTGATGGTTCAGCGCATTTTCAGCTTCTAATCGCGGATAGGATGGGAGAGGCTGCCAGTGGCCGGGCTCTGACAAATACATCCTTCTCCTCACCATCTCAGACGCCCAAGCTCACCTCGTTTGGAGTTACACGTATACTCTAACTGACTTCTACATCGGGTGATTGAGCACACGGCATCTGACTTGCCTTCTCCCGCGCCGGCCCTTCTCAACCACCTCTCCCTCGCTTGCCCTGAATTCCCGTTTGTGGACCGGACCACCAACTGCAACCATCACCAACATCATCACCACTTAGTCGCCACCAAAGTCATGGACAGACAGGAGCGGGATGGTGTTTGGCCATCGCGACAGACTACATCAGAGGCACTGCAGTATATCACATACCGTGTCCCGGGTCGTGACGATGTAATCATTGGCCTACCTCCCATCACACTAAGTGACACCACAAGAGCTATCAGCAGCATGATGCGACCTGCCCCAGTGGCAGCGGAACCTCCAACGCAATCTCCATTGGTTCCTGAGCCCTCCTCTGCCGAACCACTGGGTCAGGCGCCTGCCTCTGTTCCCACCACTACTGCTCCTTCGGCCTCCAACTCGGTGCCCACAGCGCCCATTCCAGATATGCCTGCAGCCACCGTACCCATCCTCATGCCAAGTCAGCGTCTGCAAAACTTATCAGTGGCAGTAACGTATATGTTCGCAGCACCAAGTCGACGGATAGGAACGATGATGATGAACGTACCAGATATACCCAGGGACAGTACAGAGAGGCAGATGAACACTATCATGGAGCTTGCTGCTTCGATCGCAATAGGTACTCTCGCCGCGTTGGGTGAAAGAACTAACCCGCAAATCAGCAGCGAAACACTAAGGAGATTTCCTGTAAAGCCAGTTGGGTCGCTCGAAGATACTAGATGCTCCATTTGCTACGAGGAATATGTGCCTCTAGAAAGTGAAATCAGCTCGAAAAGCAGCAAAAGAAAACGAGATGACCACGAGGACGAAGAGCACCAGACCAATACACGTGCAAAGCTACGCAAGGGTGCCAATGGTCACACAGAGTTGACTGAAGCAACAGGCACATCACATGCGCAAGAAACAGCGATAACTGAAAAAACCAGTACTGTACAACAAACCACTGACAGTGATACGGAGCATCTTCACGTTGCAGTTGAGCTACCATGTGGTCATCTCTTCGGAAAATCGTGTGTTCATGCGTGGTTGAGCTCTCAAAACACATGTCCACTATGTCGTGAGAAAGTCCATGACGATTATCATTCAGAACTCCCGCCTGATTTCATGAATTTGATCAACATCGAACCTCTCTTGGATCAACCTACAACGCAGCAGCCAGTAATGGTGGTTTACGACAGAGAGACACATACCCTTCGCGCCATGGTTGATGAGGAAAGGGCTTCACTACGAGCCAACACAGTCACCGACGGAGGCGCCAACCAATCTCGTGAAGCCACTGTAACTGACGAAGCAACTACAACTGACGAAGCTGCTTTCGAGCGCTTATTCCCACTGACTGGCTTCAATGACACGGACTCTCCTGTGAGACGTGCCAGAGTAATGGATCCTCTTGGGGCCCCACCATCGGTTAGTAGATCTAGGGCTACACTTGACATCTTGAGCCAATTGAACATTCCTGATTCTACTGGTTTATTCCCGACTGGTGTCGCAAGCAGGAGAACGGCAAATGGAGTGGAAACGTTCAATCTGGAAAATGATTCTCGCACAATGGTGCCATTCGACAATGACTCGGCGACTGTTGGTGAAGGCAGGAGGCTGAGTGTCCGTGGAAGAAGAGACGTTCTTGGCTTTAACAGCAATGGCGAAGTTGTGAGGGTCAGTCCTGATGCCACTTCTGACACCACGGTCACTGGGGAGTCGCAAGCAGACCCCGCTACGAACAATACGAGACAAGGGGCATCTCAACCCTGATACCCCCTGTTAGTATAGCAGCACATCACTGGAAGTATTGCTCACTTTGAGAGTAGGCCGGTGTATGTTATAGACTTGTACGTATCAAAGCGCACCATCGACATTCAAATCACTCAACTTGTGCACCATGTGCAATTGTAGTTTATGTGTATCTTCGTCAAATTGAGTACACACACCCAATAGGCGTGCATGTACAAAGGACGATCTCTTGGGACAAGTTAATGGACGGGAGTGTTTCGGCCACAAACCTCTTTCCACGCCGCTCTAGATAATTACGTACGAGATATTGCATTGGTGCGAGTCGTCCAATAGAGTGCTAGTAAACTTAATCTTTCGGCATGTGTGGCTTACATCCTCGGCCGAAACGCGTACACTTGGAGGCTACAGAGATCAGGAACTCGCTACAGTAGCCTATAGCCGCTCCGGAGAACCAAGGATACGCGGACGGGGAAATGTCGAGAGCTCTGAATCGCTCGGAAACCAGATCTGTCAGATCTGTGGTTGGACCGTTGGAGTGGAGCGGATCATGGAGGTGCATTTTTTTGGCGAAATCGTCTGGAGTTGTCGGAGTCATCGTTGACGCTGGTTTTGAATTGGCGCGATCTTCCCAATGTCGGCTTCGTGAGCACACTTTGCCGATTCTCCAAAGTGCGCACTGAGACCAGCTAGACGAAGCGACAGAGCGATATTGCGCTATCAGGAGCTTCGTGGCCAGCTGAATGTATAACCATGATCTGATACGGTAATGCACTCTATAGACCTTCCGCCGTTGAATCGGTGGGCCTTTCAGATGCTGTGTCCAGAACTCATCGACCTCAGAGCCTGTTGCCAAGCTGAAGCCGTCCGGGGCTTTTTTCATATATGACGTAACCGGATAAACTGTCCTATGGAGGCTCGGTATCCAAGACTCGTCAATTTCACTATAGGTTGTGGAAGTTAGAGATATCAAGTCATGAGCGAAATAAAGTAGCATACAACTCCCGTTTGGCTGACAATAGCTAAAGGATGTAAGTCAGCTGTAATGCTGACGCGACTAGCTTGGTCTCTGATTTGGGTAAGAAATTTCAAAATGGCCACGAGGTTCTAGATCTTACCGCATACCCGTCACTCATGGTCATCTGGGCGTCCAAGTAGTCATTGTGAAATGATATAACGTTCAAACAAGCAAGCCGTACACGGGTGGCCAGATGTTCTTTGTCTGACCGCTTGTATTGAGTATATCGATTGTTGTCTGTAAGTTAATGAAGGGCGTTTCCCCTGCAGCGGGGCAGTGCTCGTATTGTAGCGTATAGTACGTTTACAGAACGGGACTTAGGAGACTGGGGTTTTGAGGTATACCACCAATTACTCACGTAAGCTTGGTCGTTCCTTTTCAGTGATATCGCTAATTCTATAGATGCTGGTGCTAATATCGCCGCGTAGGACTGGCATGAGTACAAGCGATTATACATAGGTCTCGTATGAGTGAGCCTAAATCACATCCACAAAGCGAGGCAAAAGTTAAGATAGATATATCTTAAAAGGAAACTCGAAAATAAGAACCTAGAAGGACCCTCCATCTAATCACAGATTTTGCTATTAATTCAAATATCAAGCTCAACAGTGGCGGAAGGTGATGCCTCACTGAGCTCGAAGATTTTAGCCCGGACTGCAGCCTGTCAAATACCTCTGCAATATAGGGAGATAAGAGCATGAGATCATTAGTATAGATTATCTTCCTTGAGGTGAGTCATGTATGTGGCTCATATTTCAAATTCAGAGGCGATATTTTAGGCGGTCGTACATGTCTGCTTTTCGACGATAGGAGGAGTGAGACTAAACTGCCTACAGCATCATGAGATGTTGACAGAGCACGACAGACTTCACCAGTTCTTTGTTGAAAGCATCACATTGAAATCAGGATGACGTCCATTAGGGAATTCTATTTATTCAAATTTCAAGTATCCGTTGACCTTCAATTTAATATAGGACTAGAGCTTGTACGTATGTCCGTTTCATGCAGCCCCCAACCAACGTAGAAGCCTGTGGCTTGCGGCGGGTCACTGGGTTGACCATTTCGTCTTGGCCTTGGGGCACCAGATAAGAGCTAAACTACGGAACACGTTTCTTGAAGTGCCGTTCAATTAGATTACTCGGTTGAACGAGCTCGAGGCGTTTTATAGGCTGGTTAGAGCACTTTGGCACTTACGCTGGGCATTTGACTAGTTATAGAGCGTGTAAAACTCTCTTCCAGCTGCAGCGATGTGGCACGTGTATCGGGCCCATCGGTGGAGGGGGACATCAACGCTTAGTAAAAGCGGGGGTATGGGCTCGAGTTGGCCGATCAAGTGCATGAACCTGGAAGTGTTGGCTCTGGTAATACATGTGTGGTTAACTCGGGGATGTCGGCTATCACACGATATAGGGTCCATGAGAATCCCCAGCCCTATTACGGCCACCTAGTCGACATGCCCGCTCTTGAGAAATCCTGAGTGATATCCACGGATTTATCACGGTCCACTCGGAAATAAAGATCCGTCGAAACCGCTCACACTTGTACTCTTTGAGTTTCGTTCCTGGTGGCCTCTCGCTCGAAAGAGCGCAGATTGGCGGCCCTCGATCTTTCTTTGAGCCGGAAAAGAAACGTGCGGCTGAAGTCTGGACTCTTTTCGCCAACTCGAAAGATTTTTGGCGAAACTGGCGGGCGTCGGCTCAAAACGGACAAAATTTACGCTATATCTCGACACCATGACAACGCATGTTTCAATTTGCGTAAGCGAACTCTGATTGTATCTTCATAAAACCTGATAACTCCTTAAAGTATCAGGGACCATTCACGGCTTCTTAAAAGCAAAGACAGGTTATTGATCTCGCTGTTTATATATAGCAAAGCTGACACTCCAGGCTCCAAGGTTCCAGATCAGGACGTGCATGAACTGCACACCTTTGTTTACAAAACAAAGACACATGGCTGTCTTGAAGGGGCTGGTCGCTATGGTGATAGGTGGGGGAGGAAGTAGCTGGCAATCTCGGACTCAACGCTTCTACCTTCAACACCAGCTCGCTGGGTGGTGAAAGGAGTTGTGGGTATCCTTAAGTACACTCTTACTATCAAGATTGCACACATATGTACATAGCTGCTTTGTTCAGCCTCAGTTGAGCTGGTGAGTTTCGCAAGGGACCATTGCGTGACTAGGACATCTAGAGTAGCCCCTCGCAATCATCAAGCAAATTGTCATAGTGGACTACCGTGTGACGGCTTATTAAGGAGTAAATGGTGCTGGCATATGATCAGCTACAATTCAATTAATCTCATATTGATATCTCCCTCCCAGTCATGGGGCCGACAGCATTTCACCATAGTCTCAACGGCACTGAACCAATAGCGTCGGTATGATATAGATGGGAAACGGCCTTTGGTCTGTTGATGGCATAATAGTTTCAGTGGGCTTGCTGTCCAATTTAATTTCCTACGGGATGTACACTGACTTTGTTATGATGTTTTGTTATACTTTGGGGTGTTGATATATCCAGACTAGCAAGTAGATAAGTACCCTATACTCTGTGTGTCTCACAATGCAACCATTCATGGCATTGAAGGCTGATCAACTGCTTTCATGTGTTAGGGTACCCGGTTTGCAGTGAAGTGTTGTCGTGTGACTACGTCTTCGCAGTTTGGTAAACTCAAAATACTATGTACTGTGTTATCTTTCTAATATGTCCCTACGTGCACTATTCACTATCTACGATTGTCTATCAAGGTTCCGTGGGGATCTAGAACAGGACAGTCTCCACAAGGTACGAGATAACAATCAGTCAAGTAGTCCTTACACACCGGTGCTCGGCCATACAACCTAATTAGGGCGATAATACCCAGCACTCCCAGCATTGTTCCAATCAGATGAATATATGACGTAATGCAGAAGCTACGATCAGACGTCTACCATACTTGAGGGTTTTTAGCATGGTTTGTAAACATCATTAAACTGAGCGATCGGTATATTCGGCAGCCTCCAGCCGCGGAAGCTGATGCTGCCTCGTGCCAAAAAAATTATGCGTCAAGGGCAGCCATGCCAAATTGGTGATATGCTTGAGGTTTTTACGATCATAGAGGGCCCTCAGATCCATCGCTAGCGGAATTGTAGTTCCACGGCTAGTGTTTTGTGCAGCATTAGCCAGCTTTTTCAGTCTGATTCGCATACCCAAAGGGGAAGCGTCCCAAGAGAATTGAGCACTGCGCGAGTCGGGGTGAGCAGTCTACTATGGCTGGCGCTATCGATGGATACGAGCCCAAGCTGGAGTGGAAAAGAAAAGAGCCTAGAACAAAAAGAACCAGCGCAGAGACATGGTGCAAAATGTGTACATAGCAACGAGCTATACAACTCCAACAAAAGTGACTGCAACTGCCAAATTTGTCCGTCTTTTACCCTCTCGATATGCCCAGGGCCTAACATCTTATCAACTCCCCTGAACCCCAACTTAGAGCTCATGGTTCCGGTTCCTGTGTAGCCGTGGTTTGTAGAGCATCTCTGACGCTGGATGGACGAATCCGGAAACTGTAGCGTGCATAATTGGCGAACCTATTGGCGCGATGGCCCGGGATTCATGCGTCAGCGACACAACTCCGATTATCAACGAAAGCGGACGAGAGCTTTGAGCGACTTTAGTTACACCTTACAAAGTGTTTGGTGCCACCTCCAGTTGCCATAGGAAAGACTCAAGTACATGTGGTGTTGAATAACAATCGTATATAGTTTTGATCCGTGAATTACCGTTTTCAAGCTTGCTACGCTATCTTCCAATAGAGATAGTCCCCCCAGCTCTATGGAAAAACATCTCGGCTTTGAGAAACCAGCGTGCGCCAAACCAATGCGTGTTGCGCCAAAAAATTTGGCCGCTCGGCGCGATATGATGCAACGGGCCGGACGTTCTTGGATGGACCAGCGAACGAGCGAAAGTCGCCTCGCACTGATAAGTTTGCCAATGACATCGGTGGAAACCACTCTCGGCCGACTTTGGGCAAAACCCAAACAAGTGCATCTGTACGTGAGGAATCTTTTTGACGCCCCGCGGCCGGCTACCCGGGTGGAGGATGCCCCCAGTGGTCGGGTGAGCCAAGGTATATAAACATTGGGCTGCCCACTTGTCCTCGTAGTCATCGACATACACACTTGTTTCCTTTTTCCTTTCTCTACACAATTCATTCCTGAGTTACCATCAGTCATTTCGTCAGAATACCAATCTGATTAACCTGTACCACTTGGGAATAATTTGTTAAACGTGAGTACCCATCCCAAGACTGCAGACACACTGGACACAATGCTCTTTCCTACAGAGAGATGGAGATATTAGAGGCAGTCCATCAGCCAGCACGAGGGTCTGAAACTCGTGATGAAGAGAGAATGAGGAGAATCAACTCAAGAAGGCACTACACATAATGAGAACGATAATCTCTTCTACTATTGCTTGGTTTTTCTTTTCTCAGAAATGTGAATTGATTCAATCAGTGCTAGAAGTACCAATTTTTTCCTATCAACCATTGATGTCTATGTATTGCCTACTTGACCACTGGTTTGCACTCATTCTTTCGTTAATCACTCGATTTCGTCCCCTTTGCTCGTTCATCGCTTGCAACTGTTTTTTCTTCCAACCCGCTTCGGCCGATGTGCGTGCGCGCTTCTGTTTATCTTTCGGTCTTTCGTTTTCGGCTTGCCGATTACCCAATTCGGATGTGTCGTCGACAGTCGCGTTGCCGGTTTGAGCGGTTGGGATGCCCGGAATGGGCGCGAGATTTTTTTTCTTCGCGAATTTCGGCAAAACAGAGCGGCGTGATTGGCTGGTGCGATCAACGATGGCCGCGCGACAACGAGTGGCTATAAAGTTGGGCATGGCAGCTGATGTTGTTTTGACGATGGCTTGCCTAGCAATTTCCCTTCTTTGATACCCACTCCAAAGTTCTTTGTGCTATCTATACACAGTACGTCTCGAACTGTGCAATTGAGCATTGCTATGTGTCTACAGCCCATTGGATTCAGAAAACTAACATGAAAACAGATGGCTGAAGAACCAACCGTTGAAAAGGCCCCAAAGGTCGTTGAAGAGGAAGAAGAGGAGGATGATGACATTGACGCTTTGATTGAGGAGCTCCAGTCCGACCACGGTGAGGACCCAGAGGAGGAGGATGGCGATGGTGACGCTGGTGCCACTGCTAGACCAGTCCCAGAGGAGCTCTTGCAGACTGACCCATCTTACGGTTTGTCCTCTGATGAGGTCACCAAGAGACGTAAGAAATACGGTCTCAACCAGATGGCTGAGGAGAAGGAGAACTTGGTCCTCAAGTTCTTGACTTTCTTCATCGGTCCAATTCAGTTCGTTATGGAGGCTGCTGCCATCTTGGCTGCCGGTCTTGAGGATTGGGTTGATTTCGGTGTTATTCTCGGTTTGTTGCTTTTGAACGCCGTTGTCGGTTTCGTTCAGGAGTTCCAGGCTGGTTCCATTGTTGAGGAGTTGAAGAAGACTTTGGCTCACTCTGCTGTTGTTATCCGTGATGGTAAGCTCATTGAGATCCCAGCCAACGAGGTTGTTCCAGGTGAAATCTTGCAGTTGGAGGATGGTTCCGTCATCCCAGCTGATGGTCGTCTTGTCACTGAGGGTTGTTTCCTTCAGGTTGACCAGTCTGCTTTGACTGGTGAGTCTCTTGCTGTCGACAAGAAGTTCGGTGATGCTGTCTTCTCCTCCTCTACTATCAAGAGAGGTGAGGCCTTCATGATTGTTACTGCTACCGGTGACAACACTTTCGTCGGTAGAGCTGCTGCTCTTGTTAACAAGGCTTCTGGTGGCCAGGGTCACTTCACTGAGGTCTTGAACGGTATTGGTACTATTCTTTTGGTTTTGGTTATTGTCACTTTGCTCCTTGTCTGGACTGCTGGTTTCTACAGAACCAACAAGATTGTCAGAATGTTGAGATACACCCTTGCTATCACCATTGTCGGTGTCCCAGTTGGTTTGCCAGCTGTCGTTACCACCACCATGGCTGTTGGTGCCGCTTACCTTGCTAAGAAGCAGGCTATTGTCCAGAAGCTTTCTGCTATTGAGTCCCTTGCTGGTGTTGAGATCTTGTGTTCCGACAAGACCGGTACCTTGACCAAGAACAAATTGTCCCTCCACGAGCCATACACTGTCGCCGGTGTTGATGCCGATGACCTTATGTTGACTGCTTGTCTTGCCGCTTCCAGAAAGAAGAAGGGTCTTGATGCCATTGACAAGGCTTTCTTGAAGTCCCTTGCTGGTTACCCACGTGCTAAGGCTGCTCTCACTAAGTACAAGGTTATTGAGTTCCACCCATTCGACCCTGTTTCCAAGAAGGTTGTTGCCCTTGTCGAGTCCCCAGCTGGTGAGAGAATCATCTGTGTTAAGGGTGCCCCATTGTTCGTTTTGAAGACTGTCGAGGAGGACCACCCAATCCCAGAGGATGTCCACGAGGCTTATGAGAACAAGGTTGCTGAGTTCGCTTCTAGAGGTTTCCGTTCCCTTGGTGTTGCCAGAAAGAGAGGTGAGGGCCACTGGGAGATTCTCGGAATTATGCCATGTATGGATCCACCACGTCACGATACTGCCAAGACTGTCAGCGAAGCTCGTCACCTTGGTTTGAGAGTTAAGATGCTTACTGGTGATGCCGTTGGTATCGCTAAGGAGACTTGTCGTCAGTTGGGTCTTGGTACCAACATCTACAACGCTGAGAGACTTGGTCTTGGTGGTGCTGGTGACATGCCAGGTTCTGAGATTGCTGACTTTGTTGAGAACGCTGACGGTTTCGCTGAGGTTTTCCCACAGCACAAGTACAACGTTGTTGAGATCTTGCAGCAGAGAGGTTACTTGGTTGCCATGACTGGTGACGGTGTTAACGATGCTCCATCTTTGAAGAAGGCTGACACTGGTATTGCCGTTGAGGGTGCCTCTGACTCTGCTCGTTCCGCTTCCGATATTGTTTTCCTTGCTCCAGGTTTGTCTGCCATCATTGATGCCTTGAAGACCTCCAGACAGATTTTCCACAGAATGTACTCCTACGTTGTTTACCGTATCGCTTTGTCCCTCCACTTGGAGATCTTCTTGGGTCTCTGGATCGCCATCTTGAACGAGTCCTTGGACATTGACTTGGTTGTTTTCATTGCTATTTTCGCCGATGTTGCCACCTTGGCCATTGCTTACGACAACGCTCCATACGCTCCAAAGCCAGTTAAGTGGAACCTCCCAAGACTTTGGGGTATGTCTGTCATTCTCGGAATCATTCTTGCCGTCGGTACTTGGATCACCTTGACCACTATGTTCATGCCAAAGGGTGGTATCATCCAGAACTTCGGTTCCATTGACGGTGTTTTGTTCCTCCAGATCTCCTTGACTGAGAACTGGTTGATTTTCATCACCAGAGCTGCTGGTCCATTCTGGTCTTCTTGTCCATCTTGGCAGTTGGCCGGTGCCGTCTTCATCGTCGACATCGTTGCTACCATGTTCACCTTGTTCGGTTGGTGGTCTCAGAACTGGAACGACATTGTTACTGTCGTCCGTGTCTGGATCTTCTCCTTCGGTGTCTTCTGTGTCATGGGTGGTGCCTACTACCTCATGTCTGAGTCTGAGGGCTTCGACAGAATGATGAACGGTAAGCCAATTAAGGAGAAGAAGGAGCAGAGATCCCTTGAGGACTTTGTTGTTGCCATGCAGCGTGTCTCCACTCAGCACGAGAAGTCCACCTGATTTGATACCCCTGTATTAGGTTTAAAAGGTCTTTGATAGAGCTGATTTCTGGTTTCACACACATGTTCATTCTTTCTCTCTTTTTTTCTCCCTTACATTTCCGATTTACATTTTGAGTCCCACTTAGTGGACCGGTAATCATTAATTACAATTAATTATACGTTTGAGTATTTAACTATACTGTTTGCCTTTCGTAGTATCAATGCTCTCTCCTTTCTGTTCTTCTTGCTGTCTGATGAGGAACACAGTTTTGTGATGGGCTTTGATAAGCCACCTTTCAGCCTGCTTGAAGTGTTGGTCAAAGAATGACATCGCTAAGCAATGGCACTACTAATTGATAAGATATAATGCCAGGCACACCATTAAGATGCCATACTTCAAGCTCAATTTCACCGTTAATTGTGGTAGAAGTACCTTAGCTCCAACCCTTGATCAGTGGCGCGCCCGCGTTTTTTCATCCACTAGGAAAAAAAAGCGTAAACACGACTCTGCTCCATCAACATAAAGGGAGCTCGTCATCCTTCCACCCTACCACCCTCTTACTTTCCTGTATATTAGCCCGGTCAACCGCCACAGGTTGCTCCCTCTCACTAGCTGCCCTCTTAAACGCTCTTTGCTGCCCGCTCAGAGCCTATCTGCTACCTTCAACTCACCACCAGCTTCCTGCTACCCACCTCTCAAATTTCTCTCTCAATCAATGGCTTCCAACAACAGTGAGGACACGCAGTCCCAGCCTCCTCAGAGCCCATCTACCAGTACCACTCCACCACGCTCCTCTTTCTTTGAGGACTCCACCCCTCTGCAGAGAACTACCATCGCTCAGAACGTGGCCACTGCTCCGCCATTCTCCAGAGATCCAAACGAGCCACTTCACCCTATCCCAGCTGGTCTTGTCGACATCAACCTGGCCCTCGGTGCCCTTGACTTGGACTTCAACGGTGGTTCACGTGCTGTGGCCGCTGCTTCTTCCACCAAAATCGTCTCTGGTGAGAGCGATGCCCTGAGTTCCTCATCTGCTGTCGAAGGCGAAGAATCCGCAGACGTTGCAGGCGTTGAGGGTGATGAGCAGTCTATGCACCAGATCCCACCTCAGCATCTCCACCAGCACCATCCATTTGGGCCAGGTCTGATGCATCAACCAATGCATCCCTTCTTCCCTATCAACGAGTTCGGACAGCCGCTCCATCACGGTGCCTTCTCTCCTGCTGACATGGGTGGTGCGCAGCCATCAATGAACCATCCATGGCCATCAAAGCCAGGTTTCGGTGCCATGGCAGGTGGTGTTGGTCTTGAGCCCATGACTCACACCCCACCATTGGCTCCTCCAGGTATGATCCCAATGTCTCCATTCGAGTTCCACCCTGATTCTCTTTTGGGTCAGCACGATGCGTCTGCATTTGCTGGTATCCCATACGGGGCTGCTCCACCTCCACCACAGATGAAGGATGGCCAGTTTGCAGGCTCCCCAAGCTTCCCACCTATGGATGGTCAGGTTGTCTCTCCATATGGCCAACAACCATCTAACCAGATGTGGCCTCCACTAAGCGGCACACCACCACACATGGGTCAGCGTGACTTCTCCAACGGTGGCATCCCACCGAACGGAGTCAACAATGGTCAGAATGATCGTCGTTATCCATACTATCAAAACGGTAACCATCAGAACAACAACAATGGTAACCACAACAACAGCCATCACCATCATCAGCATCACAACAACAACCATGGTAACAGCCACAACAATCATCACAACAACCATCATCATGGTGGTAGAAGAATGATGGGGCACCGCAGAAGAGGTGAAGATGCTGCCAGATTCGCCAACGCCAAGTTGGAGGATTTCATCGGTCAAATTTACTCCCTGTGTAAGGACCAACACGGATGTCGTTTCCTCCAAAAGCAGTTGGATTTGGATGGTGCCAACGGTACTCCAATTTTCGAGGAAACTAAAATGCACATCGTTGAGTTGATGATTGATCCATTCGGTAACTACTTGGTACAGAAGCTTCTCGAGAACGTTAATGACGAACAACGTTTCGAGCTTGTGAAGACTGCGGCTCCTGAATTGGTCAACATTGCACTGGACCCTCACGGTACTAGAGCATTGCAGAAGCTTGTTGAGTGTTTGAACTCTGATGAAGAGGCTGCCGTCATTGTGGAATCTTTGAGAAATGACATTGTCAAGCTCTCTAGAGACCTTAACGGTAACCACGTCGTGCAGAGATGTTTGCAGAGATTGAAGACTGAGGATGCTCAATTTATCTTTGACACTGCGCAAGAACATTGTTTGGAGATCGCCACTGAGAGACACGGTTGTTGTGTCCTTCAGAGATGTTTGGACCATGGCTCTGATGAACAACGTAGAGCTTTGTCTCTTGTGGTTGCTGAAATCGCTGCTGATTTAACTTTGGACCCGTTCGGTAACTACGTCTTGCAGTACGTTCTGGCTCAGGGTGAAGATGAGTTCATCGGAAAGATCGTTGTCGATGTTAAGGGTAAGTTCATGAAGCTGGCTTTACACAAATTCGGCTCCAATGTTATTGAGAAGTGTCTTCGTGTTGAAAAGTACACTTCTGAACTCATTGAGTTGTTGCTTGAAAATGAAGCTGAGATGGTTAACTTGTTGAATGATTCATACGGTAACTACGTTTTACAGACTGCTCTTGACGTTGCCTCTGAAGAGCAGTTCGAGAAGTTGTCCAATTTGCTCAAACCATTATTGTCTCAAGTCAAGAACACTCCTCATGGAAGAAGAATCCAAGCACGTCTTCAGCCACAGGGTGTTATGGTCAAGCCATTCAACCAGCACCACCAGCACAGAGGTCCACACCACGCTCCTCACAATGGTGTCTCCATCCCAGTTGATGCAACGGTTTCTGCTCCATTGGCATCCACCAACTGAGAATAAACCAGCAACTTGGAAATTATCTGTACACTATCACATTATCTATCGGGTTGTACACTATTAATATGTCTACTGACGTATCCTAACAAACATTGGGTGATTCACGGTTTGTCTCTTACGGTTTATTGCATTTCCTCTTGCCATTTTTTGTACATTAAAATATATCAAAAACATCATATATACGCATTTCGCTTTTGATACCTCGATTAAAGAGTGTACTTAAATTAAGCCACATACGTGGGCTGCATGAATGAGTAACTCTTATATCATACAGAATACTGTAAGGGCTATTGATGGCGAAGTTTGAATGTTTTGATCGACAGCGGTGTATCAGGTATATGTTCAGTGGTGAAGCATTCGCTGTTGATGTCAGAAGCGAGCAAGAAGAATAGAGAAACAACTTATGTATGGGTATAGCTGAAAGGAACGTGAAGGCATCGTCAGATGATGATAAGAATGAAAAACCGAGAGAAGTGAAGAAAATGAATGGACGGTATGCCTTAATATAGATATGAAGGTAAGGCTACCAAGTGGAAAAGTGAGACATTAGAGAGAACTGAAGGTAATGAACGTGAGACGATGATGCAAAGTTGGATGTTTTGGGTGTTTTGGAGACATGTTTGGGGACATGGTGGATAGCCGATGAGTTGTTATTCAGGCAAGGGAATGAGGATGAAAAGGGGTGAAAAAATTGAACCGGAAGCGGAGGGAGGAATGTTCGAAGCAATCAACAAATGTTACAACAAGTTGATCCCTCGTCTTCCCTGACAAGCAAACTTGTTCTTGTTGCAGCCTCAAAGACGTCATCAACACCCTCCCCTGTCAAGGCGGAGCATTCCAAGAACTTCTTTGCACCAATTAACCTAGCAACTTCCTAGCCCTGAGCAGTTTGAACAAACTTGTTTTTGTTATGGCTGTCAGGACTGTTACTTCTTAGATCCTTCTTCAACCCCACCAAAATTACTGGGACTCCCGGGCAGTATCTCGTGACTTCGTCACTCCATTTCCTTCTAGCATTGTTCAGTGACTCCGGCTGATCTATAGCGAACCCAATGAGAATGACATGTGCCTTTGAGTAGCTGAGTGGCCTTAATCTTTCGTACTCCTCCTGCCCAGCAGTATCCCACAGTGCTAGCTGGACGGCCTTGCCATCGACTCGGCAGTCAGTAACGTAGTTTTCGAACACGGTTGGGTGGTATTCGGTTGGGAACTCGCCTAGCGTGAAGACGTACAACAGAGATGTCTTTCCACAGGCACCGTCACCAACAATGACTAGTTTTCTCTTCACTGAGGACATTGCTTACTGTGATTTCAGTTCAGTTGCTGCTAATTGTCCTTGATGAGGTTGGCTGATGACCTGCAATGAGTGGTTGTGTTTTGAATTCGAGTATGATGATGCCCTCTGCGTGGATGTAAATGTCGCTATGAAGCACCAGAGAGCGAAGTACTGGAAGAAACGGTTCGAGCCAATAGCCAGTTGCAATGTGAGGAATATTCGCACAGGAATTTCGAATCCCTTCTTCCAGTTCGTTACAGACGCAAATGCTGCACAGTTAAGTCTCTTGTAAGGGGCCGAAATTCACGTTACCCAAATTCAGCCAACCAAGTTCCAACGCCGCACTTTTTTGAAGCGTCCTTTTTGTCAGCCATTACATAATATGAGCTTTTTGGAAGTGGTGTCAGGATGTTTTGATGTGTGTGGTCTGGGTGGGATTCGGATGTTGCACGGGTGTTGAGCTCATTCAGGTACAATGAGTCGACACTTTTCTAATGTATATGGGTCAATAAGCACTGATCTCCCGTGGAATACGTTAGTGAGTCTTGAACTTACATTCTTTGGTAAATTGCTGGTAGTAATGGCAGGTTTGGAAAGGAACAAATTTTACAGACGAATACTATTAGTTGTGAACAATCTATGAATTTTTAAAAATACCTCAATTTAAAAAGTTCTGAACTTTTACCACTTAACTGCATGTGTTGGAAGTGTGCAACAAATTAGAAAGCATATATTTATGACTGTGACTACACATATATATATATATATATAATTTGGCTCAAGCGAAGGGTCCTCATCAAAGATAATGTTATATCTTGTAAATGAATATAATAATATAGCCCCTTATCAAATCAAATCATTTAATATGTTTATGCAAAATTTATAGCAGTGCCCTCCACATATCATCCAGACACCTCAGAATACATCTGAGATTCGCGAGTCGCCGGTACCGGAAGCGGCCCGGTGTCGGCCTATTCGTCATATCTCAGGCCTCAATTTTTCAGGCCCGGTGACCGGTGAGTAATTGGCGGCCTTCGATTGGGGAGCCTTCAGGGAGTACAAGAAAAAAGGTTCAAACTCCACTTCCTCCATCAACTCTTACGTCTTTGTAACAGGAAGATCACTAAGTTAGCCAGTAACCATCACCATTATGCTCAGATCCACAAGAGCTCACACTACAGTGCGGAGAGCACAGGTAAGTCATCACCGCCAACCCATGCTCATCGCTGGGTACAAATCTCTGGAGAGGACAAAATACTAACTGAGACCCGTCAAATCAGCAAATAAGGACACTCGCAACATCCGGGAGCCTGACCACACACATCCCACCAGAGTTCTAGTCCCGTGTTCCTCCATACCCAAAGCTCATCGAGAAGCTTACGAGGGTCAAGAGAGTGCTTAACGATAAGCCACTAACGCTCGCTGAGAAGATCCTCTACTCCCATCTCGTGAACCCTGAGGAATCTTTGGCCGCTGGAGATGTCCACAAGATCAGAGGTATCGAGTACTTGAAGCTGAACCCAGATCGTGTGGCGATGCAGGATGCCTCTGCGCAGATGGCCCTGCTACAATTCATGACCTGTGGTCTGCCATCCACCGCTGTCCCAGGATCCATCCACTGCGATCACTTGATCGTTGGTAAGGACGGTGAGAAGCAGGATTTGAAGTCGTCGATTGCCACTAACAAGGAGGTGTTCGACTTCCTTCAGTCCTGTGGTGAGAAGTACGGTATCCAGTTCTGGGGTCCAGGTTCCGGTATCATTCATCAGATCGTGCTGGAGAACTTCTCTGCTCCAGGTTTGATGATGCTTGGTACTGACTCCCATACACCAAACGCTGGTGGATTGGGTGCTATCGCCATCGGTGTCGGTGGTGCTGATGCCGTCGATGCCCTCACAGGAACACCATGGGAGTTGAAGGCTCCTAAGGTTCTCGGTGTCCACTTGAAGGGCCAGATGAACGGATGGACTTCTCCAAAGGACATCATCACATACCTCGCAGGTGTTCTCACAGTGAGAGGTGGTACTGGATTCATCGTTGAGTACTTTGGTGAAGGTGTCAAGACCCTTTCATGTACCGGTATGGCCACCATCTGTAATATGGGTGCTGAGATTGGTGCTACCACCTCCACTTTCCCGTACCAGGTGGCACACAAGCAGTATCTCCATGCCACTCACAGATCCCCATTGGCCGACGCTGCTGA
This sequence comes from Petasospora euphorbiae, assembly GCA_030567115.1. Taxonomy (NCBI): domain Eukaryota; kingdom Fungi; phylum Ascomycota; class Saccharomycetes; order Phaffomycetales; family Wickerhamomycetaceae; genus Petasospora; species Petasospora euphorbiae. The sequence continues at coordinate 249,573 of JAJLRQ010000003.1, forward strand.
CGAGGTGAATGCCAAGTACGGATTCCTCAGAGCTGATGAAGGTGCTGACTATGACAAGATCATCGAGATCGACCTCAGCACACTGGAGCCACACATCAACGGTCCATACACACCGGATCTCTCCACACCAGTGGGTCTTTTCGGTAAGACCGCTGACGAGAATGAATGGCCACAGACTGTGAGTGCCGGTTTGATCGGTTCCTGTACAAACTCTTCCTACCAGGACATGTCCAGAGCTGTTTCGCTCGTCAAGCAGGCAGCCGATGCCGGTTTGAAGCCAAAGATCCCATTCTTCGTGACTCCAGGCTCAGAGCAGATTAGAGCCACCATCGAAAGAGACGGTCTTATTGAGACATTCAAGGACAACGGTGCCATTGTGCTGGCTAACGCCTGCGGTCCATGTATTGGACAGTGGGACAGACAGGACATTGATAAGAAGTCCACCGAGACAAACGCCATCTTCACATCCTTCAACAGAAACTTCAGAGCCAGAAACGACGGTAACAGAAACACAATGAACTTCCTCACCTCTCCAGAGCTCGTCACAGCTATGATCTACTCCGGTGACGTCCACTTCAACCCATTGACTGACGCCATCAAGACCGATGACGGCAGAGAGTTCAAGTTCCAGCCCCCAGTTGGTGAGGACTTGCCAAACCAAGGATTCATCCCAGGTAGAATGGAGTTCTACCCTCCAGTGGACCCAAAGCCAAACCCAGAGGTTGAGATTAGCATCCCAGAGGACTCTGACCGTTTACAACTGTTGGAGCCATGGGAGCCATGGAATGGTGAGGAGCTGAAGACCACTGTCTTGCTCAAGGTTGAAGGTAAGTGCACCACTGACCACATTTCTGCTGCCGGTGTGTGGCTCAAGTACAAGGGCCACTTGGAGAACATTGCATACAACACTTTGATTGGTGCACAGAACAAGGAGACAGGAGAAGTGAACAAGGCCTACGACTTTGACGGCACCGCATACTCGATCCCAGGTCTCATGGCCAAGTGGAAGGAGGATGGCCGTAATTGGAATGTTGTTGCAGAGCACAACTACGGTGAAGGTTCTGCCAGAGAGCACGCTGCGCTTCAGCCAAGATTCCTCGGTGGTCAGATGATCCTCGTCAAGTCCTTTGCCCGTATTCACGAAACGAACTTGAAGAAGCAAGGTCTTCTGCCATTGACCTTTGCCGATGAGGCTGACTACGACAAGCTAAGTTCTGGTGATGTCCTTGAGACTTTGAACGTCAGAGACATGGTAGCCAAGGAGGGTAACAACGGTGGTATCATCAAGATCAGAGTGCACAAGAAGAATGGCGAGACATTCGAGATTGATACCAAGCACACAATGTCTAAGGACCAGGTTGACTTCTTCAAGGCTGGATCTGCCATCAACCACATTGGTAACGTTCGTCGTGCCGAGGCTGCTGCCCGTGGCGAGTCCATTTGATAGCATTGTCTCTGCTTCCCCTTTCAATTCTCTCCTCGACTCCGAGATATGACTTTCCCCATCAACTGCATTATTCATACAAATATTTATTAGACTCACACATATAAGCATGTCATTGTAGCATAAATATTAGAGTCAAACGAGAGGCTTTCTTTGCACGATGGACAGTATGAGCTCCTTCTCTTTGAAAATTATAAAGGACACTAACACCAGTGCCAAACACACATTTCCCAATAACTCAATGACATTTCTAGTAACGCCAAAGAGGACAACGTCCAACCCAAACACGATGCATGACACGATGATGATGCTCTTGACACTTCCACCCCAGATCATCAACTGCGTAACAATTCCGTTCCTCTTGAAATAGCGAGTAATGAATCTCTGACAGTACATGATTCTCATAATCATGTTGATCATGTTTGAGATTATAAGTCCATATAGCGACAATTGGAGCTTTTCAATGGTGATGTATGAAGATACCATGAAAACGATGGAGAAGGCACACATGCAATATGTGTACTGCACCACCTCTTTTCCAGTAGCGGTAGATTGATGAACTGCCTCTAGGATACCATTGAATGCAAGCAATGGGAGGTATAGTGTGTACAGTGGAATCGTCTCAGACACAATGTTGGACCAATTTGTGCCCACGAGTTTCTGGATCAGGTACCCAGAGTTCAGAGGACCGAAGATGACAATAATGATGGAGAGATATAAGTAAAAGGAGAGAATCCTGTGAATAATTTCGGTTGAGAGTTGTAGGTTCTTGGTGGTCTTGACACTTAGCAGGAGCCTTGTGAGGAAGTTGCGCAGAGACTCCTCAATAGGCGCAAACACCAAGCGAGCGAGCAGCGAGCCATAGTTGGAGATTAGCGAGTAAATACCTTGCTCCTCAATGGAACACAATGAGTTGATCACGAGTTTATCACCTTCTGTTAAGAGATGCTTGAAGGTAATGTTGAAGAAGATTTTGTAAAAGTGGTTGATGGCATCAGAGTCGAAGTAGAAGTAATGCGTCTCGGACTTATAGATCGGAGTGGGAAATAGGCTCAGTTTCGCCACAGTTGGTGTCGCCTTCTTGTAAGATCTGAAGTCCAAGTAGTACGCAACGAGTAATACCAGAGAGTGAATAAGCTTACTCAAGGCAAACGCCAGAATAGGGATACCTTCAACCTCCTCGTTGCGGAAGTAAAACACAACACCGAAGTTGGTAAAACAGCCCAAAGTAACAGCCATTGTCTCGAACCTCGTTCTCTTGTCGTAGTTCAAGTTGAACTGATTGAGAATGTAAAATGGCTCAGACAACAACTCGGCAATGATGGCCAGCCACACAAAGCTCAACGCTGAATGGAACAACTGCATGTGCTTGAAGATTTCAGAGATGTTCCGATACTGCCAGGCAATCACCACAGTGGACAACGGGAGACCAATCATCAGTGGCACATACGCGATGTTGATAATGCTCTGTAGGATTGCCACCCTACCACCTTCGTAGATACGGCTATGGTTGTACTTGTCGTGCTCCTTCTGTCTCTTCTCCGTCTCCTCGTCCTCAGCGTCGTGAATTCTCTAGGCTGCCAATCGGATTCCCTCTCTGCTGAAGAAGAGCGACGAGCTCATCACAAATTCCAGAAAGGCATTGATACCAAACGACTTGGCAGATATGTATTTGATCAAGATCTGGTTGAGGAAGAACGTGCTGAGCTTGGTGAACGCCTGCCCAAAGAGGAGAAATGTCACTCCCTTGGCTGACTTAGACACCAGCTTGTCCGTCAGTGAGGCCTCTTTGCTCATTGTTCAGAGTGTCAAGGACGTCTATGTGATAACCTCGTGACGATATAGCAAGGTAAGATGACAGTTCACCAGCGGGTCGGATACACGAATTTGGACCGAAGATCTTGAACTTCGTGGATTTGGACCACGTTTACGCGTTTTTCCGTGCACTGCTGATACGTGCGCTCAGGGTCCATGAAGTCGGCAACTAATGGTCCATTTACACGTCTTATTGATACAATATCTGATGAATGTTTATTATATCTTATTGTAGGTGAGTATTTAGCGACTCTCTTGCACAGTTTTTTATTTTTTTGCCTCTATTATTTAGCATCGTCTCTTTCTTCACGTCTTATCAGATTGTATCCTGTCAACTCCTTCCAAACTCGTCCTCCAACTTGGTTTCAGACACCAAAATGACCTACCCATTTTGCCCTATGCAGGGACAAGTGGCGGGGTTCTGTGACAGTGGCCTTTGGTGACTTCGGTCCCAAGAGTGGTGTGCTGTGTGTGGTGGCATTGGTAGTATATTTCCTCTTTCATCTCGATAATGTTTAGTATGTACCATAGTAGACCTTTTGACTCTTTTGTAGTCTTCAATGGCGACACCTCAATGATCAAACAGACCTTTTCACCGCACTCACGCTCCATCATCCAGGAATCAAAGAATTTGGGTTTTGGAAGCACCTCACCTTCATCGTCCCTGGAAAGTCATGCCCTGGCTTTCCGTACATGTCAAGATGACACACGTGATATCCCGTGGTGGGGATTGCCAGCTGATCTGGAATATATGTCCTCAGCTCGGCATATCGTCTCTTGGTGTCCTCCCAGCTGATTTCGGGCATCTCCTAGGTCTCTGGATCCTCTTCATCATCTGCCATCTGATAAACCATGTCAAGGTCGGAAAGCTTGTCATTGAGGAAGTATGGAGGACATGTTGTTTTCAGGCAGGGTGTCAGGGTTTGGCACTGGAGGGGTTGGCACAGATAATGGGAATCGCCTCGTGAGTAATGAGCATAAAGTTTGGTGAAATTGTGAGGCTCTGGTAGATACATGAGATCATCAAACAGTCGGTTAATCCGGCATGACAGCTGTGAAGAAGGAATTGGAGAGTAAGGAAAAGGAAGAGCACGTTTATACACTTTTTGATGAGTTTATGAAAGTGTAAGCATACTAATTGTCTCGCTCAACTTTCCATTATTTGTAGTTGTGTCGTCTGCCTGTGCGCATTCAGGTCTTGGAAGGGGTATGTAAGTATGTAACGAACAGATTCACCCATTTTCCACTAATATTGATCATACGACGATGAATCCAGCACCAATCGCTCTGAAGAGTGAAACGTGGAATTAGCAGTTCAATATCTCAAGCGACCATAAAAATCAGACCCACCCAGTGTCACAGACTCCCTTCAGTATCATATTTGAGTGATACACCTATCCATCAGTGCAGTTCAGCGCCCAGAGGGTTACTGTGCAGAGTCATTGAACCCGCGTATAACCTGAGAAATCAGTGTAGAAAGAGGACCAGCCTTTGTGAGTAGGAACGTCACGATTTGTCCCAAAAGAACTCCCACACCAAACCCGATGTTCCCCAAGGCATCAATGTACCCGTTTGAGTGCTGTAAACTGATCAGGAAAGCTCGGGCTAGAAAAATGAGAGAAGTAGTGAAAACAAGGTTTTCCCAGGTGAAGAGGAGAGGAGAGAACATGTGTGCGGCTTGATCGAGAGTGTCAATGTTTTCGAGCGTGAGATGAAAAATTATGCTACTCTAAAAGATAGATAGATCAGGTGGGTCTGGGGATAAACACAGTTTGTATTCAATGTTTCATGCAGTGTATGTGAATAGTTGAACCTTGAACCGACCACGATCTGCGGGTGTTGGACAAGATCTGCGGCGTGCGTTGGCCCCTGGGCCCAGGAGGGTGCACCAGACTTGATCATCTCAAACTGCGGCGTAAGCCAGGACACTGGTCTGACTCTGAGGACCGAGATACACCAATATTCTCCGGGCTCCAGTGAATTCGGCCAGAGCACAGGCTCCGAGTCCAGTGGGCAGAAATTAATCTGGATTATGGAGACTAGGGGAATTGTGTGCGGAGTTGGGTCTCACTCGTTCCACCGTTCCCAACAGTCCGAGGCTCTACTCGTACCTAGTGTCAAGAAGTGAGCAAGAAGTGAGTTTCATCTACGTCTATCATGCCTTCTCCAGACGGAAGTACCTTTGCGAAACCTGAAGTATAACATGATGTGAGCTCCAGTGGATTATGTAATCTTTACGGATTTTGGAATTAACAAAGTTGCGCGGCGGCGGATTTTGCGATTGATGACAAATCGAGGGAGCCGCCCCCAGTTCGTGAATCGCAGTGCTAAAACGAGCGGATTTTACGGATTATGTGGAGTTTGCGGGTGAGTGCAGGGTCCTGACTCCCCATACTCTGCGCTTAGCGATTATGCGGTTTAGTGCGGGCTCCAATGCTCAGATATATGAAGACGGTTTCGTCCCAGGTCCCAGACTCCAGATCAATGACAAACTTGAAAGCACAAACCATCGACATCGAGTCATCGACAAAAGTCTTCAAAGTTCATCAAGCAATACTCAAACCAAATGGCATTCACTCTCAACAACGCCGCCGCCAACGGACTTGGCCTCCTCAGTATGACCGCCAGAATGGGCGCTGTTATTGAAAAGCCAATTGCCTTTGCTGCCATGAACGCTGCCATCGAGACCAACTTGCCTAAGCAGACCGTCTTCAACGGCTGTGAAGTCTACGGACCAGACTTCATCAACTTGAAGTACATCCAAGAGTTCTTTGCCGAGTACCCACACCAGAGAAAGAACGTCATTGTTGTCATCAAAGGTTGTGTCCAGCTGCCAGTGCTCAAGATCGACGTCACCAAGGCCGGTATTGAGGCCTCTTTGGGTAATGTGTTGAAGTTCATCCCAGACTTGGATGTCTTTGAGCCATCAAGACTCGACCCAGATTGTGATTTTGAGGAGATGATTAGCACTCTCGACGCCTGTGTTGACGCTGGTAAGATCAAGGGTTATGGATTCTCCGAGGTCCGTGGTTCCACTTTGGAGAAGATATGCTCTATGGCTAAGCACAAGCCAGTGTGTCTGGAGATGGAGTACTCTTTGATGAGTAGAGAGATCTTGACCGATACTGGCCTTGTTGAGGCTGCTGGTAAGCTCGATGTTCCAATTTTGGCATACAGTCCAATTGCCCGTGGTGCCCTGGAGATTCTCTCATTTGATCAGTTGCCAGAAGGTGACTTCAGGGGTACTTTCGGTAGATTCAAAGCCGAGGCCCTGGAGCACAACAGAAAGAGAGTCGAGGCTATTCAAGCCATTGCTAAGGCCAAGGGTGTCACTACTCCACAGTTGGCTATCGCTTGGGTCAAGTACCACTCCGAGAACACCGTCCTTGGCGTTAAGTTCCCAAAGACGATTCCAATTCCAAGTTGCTCTTCTGTTAAGAGAGTTGAGGAGAACTTTGCTGATGTCAAGTTGACCGAGGAGGAGTTTGCTCAGTTGCAGAAGGTTATTGAGGAGCACACCGTCATCGGCTCTCGTTACGAGGAATCCCAGGCCAAGTACTTGAACGTTTGAGTATTTACTAGGGACTGTGATGAAGAGTATTATAGCTACAAACAAATTGATGGAGTGTATCTTGTAATACGTCTGTACATATTGCGCAATCTTTCCATCTCAAACTCTCTTTTGATCAATGACTGATCTCAACTCTGGGAAGAATTGCATGAGTAATCGTGAGATGCCGAAATGCTTGTGGACGACGTCTTCCAAGCTTGGTATGGACTATACCATCATCTAAAGACCGTTTTTTTTTTTTTTTTTTTTAATAGCCTGTATTATAGGTGTGCATAGTTAAATACTGTCGTGTTGGCTATGATAAAGCACATTTTGACCACCTCGTATTGTGCTATTATTTAGCATCTCCTCTCTCTTCACGACATTTCATACGGTATCCTGTCAACGCCCAATTGTACAAAGTCACGTGACCACGGATAACCGAACTAGGTTTACCTCAAATATCGAATCTTCGGAACTCGTCCCGGTTAGCTCAGTCGGTAGAGCGTTCGGCTTTTATTTCAGACTTCTGATCCGTCAGGAAACCGAAATGTCAGGGGTTCGAGCCCCCTATTGGGAGTTCCACATTTTTTTTTAATTTCGGGAAATGTTGGTTATGAGCCCCGACCACTGGGCCTGCAGGAAGAATTTGCCTGGCTTTCGAGTGGATACCAAACCCAAACAAACAACAACATTGCGCTTGGAACCCGAGAAGTGCTGCTGCAATCGATAAGTTCACATCATTAGGCTTGAGTGGTGTTCCTGTTACTCAAAAATACCATTTTTGGCCAACTATACCACCTCAAGCTCCTTCAGAGTCACAAACACATCTTAAATCATTGTCCCGGGATTATTGACGCGTCTCCGATCTCGCCCATTTATTTACCCAGGCCACTCCTTCCACTCGCTTCCGCAACGACCATCAGTCCAGGCTCCAGGCTTCCACCACCAATCCAACTTCAGCCCTGCGATAAATTTGATTGTCAAAAAGGAAATCGCAATTGGATCATCATACGCGTTTGCTGGCTTGTAACACTTATAACCACACCTTCCATCAATCTCCTCTACTTCCCATCCAAACACGTCACTACGCTACACAACACCATACAACTCAACCAGACATGGAGTTCCACGCTGACAAGGCTTTCTTCAAATCTGATACGGTGGACCCATTCACACAGCTACCTATCTACGTCTTTGACTCTAACTTCCTTCCTGACTTCACAGGAAGCACACTGGACAAGAAGACTGTGGATTTGTTGCTCGTTAAGGCCTTCAAGAGAATCATCAGGCGTATCCCACAGGAGGAATACGCACTAGTATGCTTCACCTCCGGGTTCCGAAACTTCAACAACACAAATAACACGTGGGTAACAGCTCTCAAGTGTTTTCAACTTCTTCCAGAGGATCTCAAGTCAAACATGTGCAAGGCCTACATGGTTCATGAGTCATGGCTTGTGAGATCGTTCTCATCAATACTTTCGAACGTGCTCAAGATGAAGCTATTCAGGAACAACCCTAACCTAGGGAGCAACCCACAACAATAGCACCCTGATCAGAGACTGGTGTACTGTAAGGACTTGACAGAACTCTCGAAATTTGTTGACATTACCAAGCTCAGAATCGGCCTTGAGATATATTTATACGATCTACAATTCACAGAGAGGCTTATTATTCCATACACAGTGAAGCCCAAATCCACAGACTATCAGGATTACTTGGACCTTATCAATGAAAGGGTTACATCGAGATTGCTTACGGAGGGCCCGAAGAATGAGCTTGTGTTTGCAAAACCAGGAAACACCAAAAAGTTGGGCATCTTGATTGATGCTATCGATAGAGGCAATTACCTAGACATGTCACAATGGGACATTTATGTCATGGGGTCACTATATCTTTACAACCTGAGAAAGATGGACGAGCCGCTGATACCGATTGATTTGATTGAGCTACCAATTAGCGACGATTTGGAGTACACAGCACAAATGTTCAACAAGATCCTCAACCACAATGACAAGATGGACGTGCTGGCTAAGATCTTTGAGATCATGCTGAATATGATTGAGCACACCGACACAACAAGGCACACATCCAAGTCACTTTCAAAGGCACTGACACCGGCGTTGTGCCAAGAGAAAGTGTCAATGAAGAACAACGACAGACTACTAGTCGGCCAAAGATTTATCAAGAACTTACTGGAGCAATGGGACTCAGTTACAAAGGCTACTACGGGAGCGTATATTCCAACAGCTAAGACCATGTTACGCTCACAGCGTCCCACTCCTCCAGCACCTCGCAAGGTTGCATTCAACACGTCGTCTACGACTTCCCTTACATCATCCAATTCGACTCAAAAGCCAAAGAAGAAGGTACAAATCCAAACACCAATCACCAAAGAGCTCCACACAACGGACATCACTGACATGGAAATGACGTTACCACCTCCAATGCCATGGAGACCCCCAACTAAGAAACCATCTGTCGCCTCTGTGCTATCAATCACTACAAATTCGTCTACAGAATCCACAGATTCAATTATGGAGGCATTGCGAGACGCAGATGATGCCAAGACACTCAGAGTATCCGAATCGATGGACTCACTTGTTGACGACTTGGATGATGTGCAGATTGAAGATGGTCAAGAACTTGACGAGTCAAAGGTCCTTGCAGATGTCACCGCAGCCTTGAACAAGCTTCCAAAGAACTCAACCAAAAAGAAACGAAACAGCGTGCTTTTGAAGTTCGCAGAAGGATACTCATCCATGGAGGGGCAGAAGAAGGTTACCAAATTGGCCAAGTTGTACGAGGAGAGACTCATGGGATTGCAAATCATGAATGAGATGGAACAAAAGGAGAAGTAAGGCGAGCAGGCGAGCAAGCGAGAGAACTGGCATATCACACACTGAGCATATAACACATATACATACACTACTACGGCGTTTTCACCGGCACTGCTGTAGGCAAAAACGCAATTATCATTTAGTACAGACTCCTCACTATTTAAATACAGTCAATCGTGACTTTGCATACCCGTATGGAATTTCAGGCGCGAAAGGGTATCAAGTGCACAGAGGATGGAGCCTAGCTTCAGCAAAGCGGGCTTCCAAATTGTTCCAATGAGGTATGGGCTGACGCAGAGAGACAGTTGATATCACCAAGAGACCCATAGTTCGACAAGCGGCCGATCCATCAGCAATTGGTAGAAAAGCACAGGCAAACGCTAATCGAACGCGCTTCATCCTCGCATGCAAAACCAGGTAGTGCCGCGAACGCGTGCCTTGAAAAGCAGCCGACCGTTTCCCAGGTTGGCTGGTGAGCAGCTGAACGCGTCTCTTCAGTTCGATATCTTACCCATTGAATTGACGCAATTCTTCACCAGCGGATACGAGCAAAAGCACATTGGCTAACTGCTTCACTCACGAACTATCAAACGGTACAACTTGTGGCTCAAACGCTCTTGTGCAGCACCTAAAAATTTCCCCAGTTCAAGTTCCTGCCGATTGGAAAAGATTGGCGTACGTGCTCATCACCAGCAGCTATGGAAGGTCCCAAAGCAACCAACAGCGCCCTCTTAGGGATGACCCACAGTAATCTAAGTGAGCTCACAACCCCACGGCTGAACAGCGCCGAGGAAACAGTTAAGGAGGGAATTTCACCAACCTAGCCGCTGAACATCAAGACTAGCGCATCTACGAGAAAGCTCAACTCGAGGCCATCGATGCAGTCACTCACATCACAGCAAACCTCCAACGCTTCCTTCATTACCGCAAGGGATCATCAAAGTATGGCCGACGATACGGAAAGCATACAGGATTTTGATTACCACGAACACACGGTTTAGATGGACTCCACAGCTGACTTTGAAGACACTACAACGCCCTAGCTTGGACAGGCTACCGACAGGTTTGGTGTTTCCGACAACCCTTACAGTGACACGGAGAGCTCTCAGTTACCAACTGCTGGCCTGGGAATTCAAAGGCTCTCTCTAGGAGAGGATACAGACGATCAGTCCTCAAGCTTCGCAGATGGCGCCTTCCGTCCATCCAATCTCACTACGTACAACGACGACCCTACACCTGTCGTGGGATAGGGCGAGTTTCAACCTAGAGACTCATTCTTGCCTGTGAGAGCGACCATCCCAGAGCATGGAGTACCAGGTGATGATGACGAGACTCCAAAGCTGAATTCTCTGGATGGAGCCTTTCCTCCGAGCAATATCTCGCACAACGTCACACCAGTATTGGCGCCATAGCCTCAACTTCAAAATTTCAGACAGCGCTACGATAACACCAGGGACTCTACTCGTCGTGTTAGTTCGCATTCACCATTTGAGGAGATTGGTCATGCAGATGCGGTTGAACTATCACCCGTGAAGGCATCTGTGACTAGACACAAAAGCCAACTCGCATCACCAGCTCATTCACACATCAGTGCTCACTCCAAATCAACGAACAATAGTTCGTTCAATTCGGAAGTCAACGAAACCACTTATTCACAAGAGTCAGGCTTCCTGAAGTCGGTAAAGCAAGAACGTCAACATAAGGCAAAACAACTATCATCGTCCTCTTCAAGCACCAATCCAACAGATGTCTCCGATACCATCTCATCTAATGGCCTGGAGTTGACATCATTGTTCCTCTATGCGCTACACACATTCAATGCTGAAACCTTGGAGCAGTCAAATGACTCATCCATCTGTCTGTCATTTGAGAAGGCAGATGTTGCATTCGTTCACACAGTTGACCCAAGTGGATGGAGTGAGGTGACGTTAATAAAGTCGTTCAAAAGAGGTTGGGTCCCAATTAATTTCTTCACAGAGCTCATCAAGGATGACAAGACAATCCCACTCACCAAGTCGAGGTTACCACTGAGGGATGTTCTGATATCAGCAGCTAAGTTTCTCAATAACCCAATTGACAATCCACAGAATGGAGAATCCTGCTTCTCGCTACAGCATGTCAATGCTATAAGAGACGGTGTGAGGTATCTTTTGGAATGCACCGACTGCCTATCCAGATCAACACCTGTGGTAAGGAAGAAACCTATCGTGCGCAGAATGAGAAAGAGCTTGTTAGCAGACTGGTATTCTTTGATGATCAAGGCAGACTCGTATAAACACTCCAAGAAGGTTGTTCATCTCGAAACACTTCAGCTGATGGTGTTACAAGTTGTCAAAAAGGCCATTGTGTTCCTTGATATATGGGGTATTGAGTCTGAGGTTATGAGAAAGGAAGAACTTGATCGTAAAGAGAAGGAGAATGCAGCAGCAAAGAATGACATGCCTATACTTGGTCACGCTCCTCTGGCCAAGGAGAGACTTCACGAAATCCACAACATGCTTTTCACCTATGTCGGTCTTCTACTGGGAAGATTGGATATGGTTGAACACAATCCTGCTGGTTGTCAAGTGTTGGAAAGTGTAACACATCAAATGATCTTATTGTTGAGAGAGCTGCTCTTCATTAGTAAATCGTGTGCTCAAATCTTGAGCTCAAGAAACAGAAAGGTTGAGAACAAGTTTGATGACAATCTTGACACTCTTCTTTCATTGGTCTCTGAGTTGGTGTCAAGCGTCAAAAACTTTGTTACCAAGACAATCAACGAAGACTACTCGACCGAGTCCGTTGATGTTAAGGATGGCGCCTACCAGTTTACACCAGAGGGTGATGATCTTATTGGCGTTGTCTCACGAATGTCTAGAGCCATTGCTAGCTCAGTTGACAGCTGTTTCAAACACCTCACGCTTATTGGAGACTTCAGATTAAGTGACGAGAAGAAATATCCAGACTTCACAGCAATCCAGATTAGTGCTGAACAATTTATCAAGACATGCTCCGTTGGCATGCTCAAGTCTATGGACAAATCCAAACTTCAGAGTCTCAAGACAATAGAGAGAAACAACATCAGAAGACAATCCAGGTTCTCATCCGTGAGATCAGGATATAACAAAGAGACAGCTTTGACAAGTTCAGGATCCAATCTACTACAGGAGTTCCTTCCAGACTCCAAGTCCTTCATCAGAAACTCGGTTTTCCAACCATACTTGAACGAATCGAGCGAGTCCTTTGAAATTGCCTATGATCCAGAAACAGAGATTCTTCGTGACTCTGATGGCAACTTGACTGGTGCTTCTTTCAGAGCTCTTGTAAACATGATGACTGATGAACTGCATAAACCAACTGAGTTTTTCATCACAACTTTCTTTTTGACTTTCAAACTTTTCGGGACGGGTGATGAATTGATTGAGGAGCTCATTGCCAGATTCAATCTAACAAACAAATTTGACGCCCAGGATGATTACGATGAGACCGGTGAATACTCCTCTTACGACTCGAGACTTAAAAATAGAAGAAGAATGGTGTGCAAACTATTCCAACTTTGGCTTCAAAGCTACTGGGACTTCAAGAATGACCACCACCTCATTCCAACTTTGGTAAACTTCTTCAACGAGGGTGTTTCACAGTTCTTACCTATTGAGTCCAAGAACCTGCTTCTTATTGCATCAAAGCTCATTGTCATTACACCAGCCAAGCTTGAAGAGTCGCAATCGCCGGTAAAGAAGGTCAGCTCTTCATTCTTCATTTCATCATCATCATCAAACATAGACAACAGCCGTATGCAACTGGTGTCTAGAAGCTTTTCTGGATCGAAGTACAAGTCAGGAATGTCTCATTCCAGTTCCATAAAGTCCTTCGCATCATTGAACCAGAATCTTGACGACGAGGAGCATATCTTTGAGGAGTACGAACTTGCTAAGATGAATGCAGGTAACAGAAGTTCGATGCTTTTACCACTTCCAGGTATCAATTTCCACAACAGTGAGTTGCTGAGTAAGACGCAGATCCAGGAACTCGAAACACTGGTGATGAAGAAGAGACAATGGTTGGGCTCAAAGTTGTGGGCACATGAGAACTATGCTAGATTTTACCCAGTTGAGATCCATGCGCTGATCAACAAGTGGTTCAAGACTGCGCAGAAGTCTATCCCTGACTTCCCTTCATGTGAACTGAATCTCCTCGAACTGAACTCATTTGAGCTTGCCAAACAACTCACCATCATGGAGTCAAAAATATTCCTTGCGATTAAATCTGACGAACTACTCAGCCAGAATTTCCTAAAGCGTCCAGAATTGGCTCCGAATGTTTCCCAATCGCTTATGTTCACCAATACACTAAGTGAATATGTGCTGGACTCCATTTTGGAGCCAGGCTACCCAATGAAGAAGCGTGTTTTGCGAGTGAAAATGTGGCTCAATGTTGCTCTATCATGCTACTATCTTAAAAATTTCAACTCGCTTGCTGCAATTATTATCAGTTTGCAGAATCATCCACTGTCGAGAATTGATGAACTCTGGGCAGGACTCCCAGAAAAGTATCAGAACCTGTTCCGTGACTTGAAGAAGATCATTCATCCCTCGAACAACTACAAGGGCTACAGATACAAGCTGAGTAAAATCTTCAAAGAAGGTGATACCAAGTCGCCAATTCCTGTTGTGCCATATGTCAACTTATTCCTACAGGATCTGACGATGATTCATGAGGGCAACAGAGATTACAGAAATTCGAACTCTTTCTTGAGATCTAGGATCATCAACTTTGACAAGTTCATGAAGATTGCCAAGATTGCATCGAACGTTGATTATCTCCAAGTGGGATATGATGAAAGTGTAAGAAAGAATCGTAACTCTATTTTCAGTTTTGGCTCCTCTGCTTCTTTGGATGAGAGCTTGTCTCCGATCTTGGTTCTGCAGGAGTACATTTTAATAGAATTGCTGAGAGTTCACCAGCTGAATCTCAAAGACGACGACAGATATTGGCAGCTGAGCAAGGCACTCAAACCTTGAACCACCAGTTCATACATAAAAAAGGACTCTTTCGTACAATTTGTGCATTCGTAGATATATAAATTATTCCTATGGATCGTGGTATCCGGTACTGACGAAAGCGTGTGTCTTGTAGGTCTGCCATAGTTTCTCCAATTTCGACACGCTTTTGTCCTTCTTGCCTTCAATACTTACATCAGCGTCCGTGGTGACAGCTGATCCCTTCACTGGGGCACCAAGTTTCATGCCGAGTTTGATGTAGTCCTTCACGAGCAGAGAGTCCATGTTGTACGGAGCTCCATCAGATGTATACTCCACTTCGTACTCGAATGGTTTCGAGCCTTCGTTGACAGACTTCAAGTCCAGGTAGTACTGCGTGTATCGCGTTGGAGAGAAAAGCTGCTGGGTATAAGCTGGACCAAGTGGGAGGTCAGAGGGCATTGGTTTTGGCATGGAAGGGTCAACCACCGGTTTCTTCGGCTTTTTAGTCTTCTTTTTACCAAGGAGACTCAACCAACCTGAATTCTCTTCTTCCCAATCTTCCACATCCTCGTCGGCAAAGACCATCGAGTCTAACTTCTGAAAGAACTCAGTCCATGGTTTAGGCTCGAGAAGCAAACCTTCGGAACCGAGACCGGTGATGTTGTATTCCCAGACCCTCATGCCAGGGTTGAATGTTGGGATCACACTTGCAGCCACATTGGTGATGGAGTAGCGCTCGAAGTGTTCACCAGACTTCTTCTGAGAACTAATCTCAGCGTAGAAAGCCTATCTCACTGTCTCGATGTAGGCTTCTTTTGTGGTTGGTGGACCACCCTGAGCACGAGCCTCGTTAGAGGCAATAGCAACGTTAAGGTCATGCTCTGACACGTTGAAACCCATATGGAGGTACAATGATTCTAGGTCCATGGTATCGCCTTGCTCGCCATCGTTGAACATGCTTGCAAAAGTCTGGTCAACCTCGTAACCCTTTGCAGAGAGGGACTGCTCGTATGATTTGTACGCCATCTGTGCATCAATAGGAACGAAATGGTCAACATTCATGTGTCCATAGACACCACCGACAATAATGTCCCTGTACTCATGTGTCCAAATGGCGAATTTACGATAACAGGAGATGTCGAAGTTCTTGGGGATTGGCGGGACGTGTCCACTGAGCCACACTTTCATTCCGCGGTCTCTCAACTCTTGCAATGTTACACCCAGCCATCTAAGAAGCTGGTATCCCGGATCCTTTTTATTGTCACAAGTGTCAACAAGAGGGTTCGCCTTGTACAAATACAATGTGTTGATCGATAGTACTGCGAGCTTACCAGGTATCACCTCGTTGAAGTAGTAGACACCCTTCTCAAAGATGTGCATCTGCTCCTGTGGGACGAAGTTCTTCCAGATCTGCCACATTTCACGAGTCTGTAACGTTGGTCCAGGAGCAAATAGGTTATGTGGGTACACATCGTTATTACCCAGACTTGGGATGACTGGGACATCGTAGTGTCTTGGGTCCATGGTGTCACCTCCATGGAAGAGATCGTGGAAGATGTCTGCCACTCGAGCGTTCATGTCAAGGATGGCCATTTCGGTACGTGGATACTTTCTGTCGTTGTCGTGTCTGATGTTGTCTCCTGTCCAGATCACAAAGTCGATCTTGTCCTTAAGGTTGTTCTCGATCCACTTCATCGTCTCGTTCATCAGTATCATTGGAGAGTCACACCCCATGACGGCATCTCCATACTTGGAGGCACCAGGGCCACCGTCCGCAGGAGTACCTCTGTGACACGCAACGTCAAAGTCAGAACCCTCAACGTAGTACTCGTCTGGGTGGATATCTGTAATGTGGAGGAACCTGCCGTGAAGCTTGGAGGATCTGTGCTTGTCGCCCAGCGGGACCACGTGCAGTGGCTTGTTCGGTGTCAGCCCGAGCTTGACATACTCCTCCTCATCAATATCCAGGTATTCCGTGTAATAATCTACTGACTGTGATTCCACCTGTATCTCTGGATGTGACTCGTCAAAGTACGCAACTGAACTTGAGTAAATACTCGTCCTGCTGCGGTAAATGAGAAGCGATGGCACAGCCAGCACCAGCAGCGATAAGGACAACGTTCTCCAGTGTGACTTTCCAGAGGCAGAAGAGGTGACTTTCTCTTTCATGTCTGCTTTGATAGGTCAATTGGGTGAGATACACAGTACTCTGAGTTAGTCTCACTGCTCTTTTACTGCCCACTGAAGTACTTTCAGAATTACGCTTGGCCTGTCTCACCGTAATTATGCTGGGGTGTCATGGCGACGTGGCCGGGTAACCACACCGTGCGCACCGATTGCCTATTACGGTTAGCGACGTCTTCATTGAGTGACTAAACCACGACAGTTCACGATCAGCTCAGGATTGCTATTAGTTCATTAGACTGATCAAATCGGTTGAGAGCTCGACTTCTATCGCTGGTTCTCCATGCGCAACTGGACGTCCTGGTCCCTGGCGAGAAGTCCCAGATACAACGGTTGATCTCGAAGAGCCCGGCGCACAAGGTGAAGAACGAGACCAGAGGCTTCATAATAGGTAGTTTGAGACAACATATGTTCTGGAGCTGAAGCCCCTGGGACAGCGAAGGTGCCAACTACTCATGGAATGACTGGGAATGAATCATGAGTGGCCATGGATCAATGCTACCAGCTACGCTGAGAGGACTGCTTCCGAACCCGAGAACTAGTAGGTTTGACAGCACGGATTCATCATCAGTAACTGATTATTTGAGTAAACTTTGAAATATATATGGCTCAAAAATCAGCCTCAGTGATACCAGCATTGGAACACATCTCCCTGAATCTTCCACCCTTGAGGAACAGCTTGTGTGGCTTGTCGAACTCACTGAGCTCACCGTGTTCTAGCACCAATACCCTGTCATACTTCAATATCGTCTTCAAACGATGAGCGATACACAATATGGTACAATCGCTAAACTCCCTGGCAATAGTGGCTTGGATCAAATGATCAGTCTCGTAATCAACACTCGAAGTGGCCTCATCCATTACTAAGATCTTAGAGCGACGCACCAGTGCTCTAGTCAAGGCGATCAATTGACGCTCACCCAATGAGAAATTGGTACCACTATCCTCCACAATAGCGTCCAGGTGGAACTTCTGACCTCCTTCTGCGGATTCTTTGATACCGGTTTTCTTCAATGCATTCCACAATTCTGCATCACTTTTCTCACCAAAGGGGTCCAGGTTTGATCTTACTGTTCCTTGGAATAGCACAGGATCCTGAGGGATGATAGAAAGTTTGGATCTCAGCTCGAATAGGCCCAACTTAGAGATGTCAATACCATCGATAGTGACTTTACCGGACTCCAGCTCGTTGATTCTGAACAGCAGGTTCATCAATGAGCTTTTACCGGCTCCAGTTCTTCCACAAATGCCAATCTTCTCACCACCATTGACGTCGATGGATAAGCTCCTCAATACTTGAGGAAGGCCTGGTCTATATCTCAAGCAGACTCTCTCGAATTTGATCGCTCCGTACTCTGGCCAATCGGGTGATGGCTGGGTGGAGTTAATGCGGTAAGGGGCTTCTTGCACCAGATTCTTAGCGTACTGATGAGTTCTCTCCACGGAATTCATCTCATTTTCAACCATAGAATATGTGTTCAAGATGATAGAGACATAATTGGCAAACATGATCATGTAATTGGTCAAAAGTCCAGTAGCAGATGGAGACAGGTGGAACACGTTTGTGGAGGCAAGAATGGTGACAATGAAGACACACAACGCGGCCATGATGTTCAAGGATAACGTAGCCCATCTTCTGATAATGATGTTTGAAAAGGCTACTTCATTGAGACGATCGAGTAAGACGTTGTTCTTGGAGATGAACTGATACTGGGCGTCGTAGTTCTTGATGGTTTCAATACTGCTGATTACGGTGTTGATGTTGTTCAGAACATGGGATCTGTTGGTGGCTTCGAGTCTCTTCACTTCACGTGCAGTTGCTTGATAGTAGCTGACGAGGATAAGGAAGGCACCAATTAAAAATGGCACACAAATGGCAAACCAGGGAACATAGACAATGGCAACGATAAGAATACCACAGCAAAAAACACACATATGGGCAAAGTTCTTCATTTGCAACGTCAACGAATTGTCAAGCGAGTTTGTATCCTTCGTGAACCTGTTCATGATACGGCCAATAGGGTTGATGTTGAAAAAGGACATTGGTGCATGAAGAACCTTATGCAAGGCAAGGAGGTGGAATTGTTGAGATGCGTATGCCAGCACAACACCCAGGATGGTCATCTCCATAGAAATGAATAACAGTCCAGCAACGCTGAACATGACGTAAATTCCAATGTAGGCACCAGAAGAAATGTTCTGGAATTTTGCCTCAACCCAATAGGTAAGCCAAATACCCGTGAACAATTCAGTGAACACCGATATGGCAGAGACAACTAGAAGAGCCGGCGCAGCGATGTATCGTAGTGCGTTCTTACCTGCGCTGAGATACTCCAAGTACATCGAGAACGGAAGACTGTTCACTGCCCGTTCTTCGTCTTTGATGAGCACGCCGTCTTCATTGATGTGTTCTTTTTCTGCCTCGTGCTGATCAATGATGCCAACATGCTCAACTTCGGCATCTATGTTCTCCAGTGCCCAGTCAGCAGGTCTCTCTACAACGTCATTGCGGTGCTGCATCAGCTTCTTGAACTCACTATTTGTTCCCAGCAGATCAGCGAGGTGACCTGAATCGATTGTTCCATCACTGTTAACGAAGACAACCTTATCAGCCTTCTCCACCACACTGAGGTTATGCGTTGCCAGTACCCTCGTCTTATGGCTCAAATACCTCATGATGCACTATTCAACGATGTTCTTGCCAACTTTTGCATCCACTGCACTAATAACATCGTCGAACAAGTATATGTCTCTTTGACGATAAACAGCTCTGGCCAAGTTGATACGTGCTTTCTGGCCTCCACTCAGAGTGATACCTCGTTCACCAATTTCTGTCATGTCACCTGCTTGGAAATGCTTGAGATCCTGTTCCAGCTGACATACTTGCAACGTCTCTTTGTACCTACTTGAATTGTACTGTTCGCCGAAAAGAATATTCTCCTTGACGGTGGCATTCAAAACCATTGGAGCACCACAGAGGAGGAGGGAGCCCGATTTGCTCACCGAACCCTAAGACTTCCCCACGCTAGCAGCAAGAGCGGCGAGGAGGGTGGACTTACCAGAACCAGTGTGACCTGTGACCACAACGAATTGACCCTTTGAAATATGTAAATTGACGTCGTAAAGGACAATCTTCGGAGTAGTGATGATCGATGGGAGCTCAGCTGCGGGTGGTGATGGCTTCCTTTTACTGCCAAACTTCCACCACTTCCTGCGGGATTCTTCCTTGGGAGAGCCCTTCTCATTGATGGGAGCTTCAGCGTACTCATCCCAATAGAAAGTCGCATTTGTAACACTCAAGGCAATCTCATCGGGGCTTTTCACAGTATCGTAGTATTGGTCATTATGATCCTCAGAGTCAGCCTCCGATCCCAAGTACTCCGAGATTCTCTCAGAAGACTTGAGGGCGTCAATCAGAAACGGGATACTCATAGCAAGAACACTCAGACTCTCCGTGATGATGGAACAGAGACTGAGGGAGGGGAAAATGTCTGCTGCGCTGCGCATACCTCCAATACCGTATGATACAAGGACGATGGACATCGACGTGATGCCCGCAGCACCAACAGCATTACCGTACAAGACTCCAAAGATGAACTAAAGCTTGAAAATGAACGAGATCTCCTTGGCTCTGATGGTTCGTAAAGTCTTCTCATAAGCGTCCTCCCAGGAGTAGAACTTCACCATTTGCATATTCTGGAGAACCTGATGTATCAAAGTAGTTCTCTTGTCAGTGTGGATGTTGGATGCAACCCTGTACTTACCATAATACTTGGATGGGATAGTGGAGGCAGAGGAGAAGATGAGGAACACCACAATACCAACTACTGAGGCTGCTCTCATATTGATCACCAATAGAACTACACCTATCACAAAGGAAAATGGTGCGGCTCCCACGCTGGTCAACATTTGCAACGACTCTGACATTCTCTCCAAGTCAGCACCCATGAAACCTAAAACACGACCTCCAGGATACTTGTGTCTTGTGAGGTTGTTAGCCTTGACTGTCTAATCCATGAGTGCCTTCTCCAACACCCCGGCAATCTTAATCCCAGTCACACCTGCTCTCAAGAGGCCATGTGTAAAGACAAAACTGCGCATGAAGAGTAGGAGAAATATTCCCATGGAGTAACCGATACCCTTCCTATTCAGGTCGCCTTTAATACCGTCCTGGATGGATATGATCAAATACTTCAATAGGAGTGGAGTCAACGAATTGGTGATACCTTCCATAGCACCCGTAGCCAGCGTGAAAATGATGTCGTTGATGTAAGTATGGTAAATTGCCTTTTGCACTGTCTTCTTGGTCCACTTACCGTCATCTTGGGCAAGCACACGGGCAATGCTCTCTTGAAATGGAGGGTATAAGCCTTCGATTGACAAATCCTCGCCGAGCACCCATAGATCTTGTTGGGTCACAGTACGTCTGTAGCCAACAGCGAAGAGTGGCGTGACCCACGATAGGAGTGACTTGGAGAGAAAACCAGCAGAGTAGTATGGTAGCGATGTTCGTTCCGATTCGAGAGGTACATGTGGTACCTTCTTGTCGATCAAGAGCTTGGTGAATACACGGTTCTGTAACGTTGGGAGCTTGTCATGTTTCAATGCGTCTTCATTGACAGAAATGACAGTCTTGAGAGAATGTTCGTCACTCTCGTTGAAGTCATCCATGTTTCAATTGTAAGACGTTGTTGCTAGTTGTAATCGAGATTTGTTCGACTGACAAAGCTGGGCATGGGTAACAGCACAGTGGGGAACAGGGCGACTTTATACTCTAATCAATAACTTGCCATGAGCGCAGGGACTGGTGGCGCTCCTGTAACTTTTTTACAGCTGGCAATTACATTAAGTTCACAGTTCGGATTAGTACTCAGTCGACTGGCAAATCGTACAGTGGTTGGAAGTAGTCAACCGGAGGTTGGCAACCGTCACAGATAAGGAGATAACTCCGCCGAAAGACCGACCCGCTGGACAGGCCCAAGCCGGTACCGCATTCGGACAGCATGCGCTGTCGACAGCGATTTCGGAAATTGGACTACAAATGTGTATTTCGTATAGTGTTGTTACTCTGCGGTAGGCACGATGGTCGTATACACCAAATATCGCTGTGAAAGTCACAGCTGTGGAGTGGAGTGGAGATGTAACGTCCACAGCTCAGTTTAGTTAGGGGCGCAGTTCCATGCTCAATAGGGCAAGGTGCTGTTAACTGTACCGGAGACGACAAATTAAGGTCGGGATGCTGGATGCTGGATGCTGGAATGCTGGATATCAGAAAGCAGAAGAGCTCTATTGGGTTTTTGGAAGCACACGAGACTTTACCCAGAGCTCACGAGCTGGATCAAGACCTCTGTGCGCTCCACAGATCATCGTACCCTCAAATAGCACGTCGTCTATTTACTCACGCTCCGTCAGTATTTGCCATCTTCACCCTTCCATTAGAGCAGGAACGAGAAGGGCTGTTAGCATCAGTCCTTCACGTAGGACGCTATTTAGTTCATCAACTGATAGCACAGATAGCAGGTCGCTAGGGTAAGGAGCCATGATCCACGGTCCACCACAGACCACAGCCCTTGGTGTGGACCGGGCTCTGGTACCTCGGGCACCTGCGACATCCGAGTGGGCTACAATCACCATTACTTATTGGAGATCGATCCATAAACTACTGCAAACTCGGTGCACAACCACCTGAGCCTAAAGTAAGGGACTAAGACCCATAGCGGCGTAGACCCAAGTCTATGATCTCGCGAATATTGCCCGATTCGCCACGAGCCCATCGAGTGGCGGATTTGATGGCGAAAAAACCAAGGCGCGTTGGTCAATTGAGAGACGATGAAGCTTTGTTTTATATTCATACAAAGTTATTACTCATTGCTCAAACACTAAGAAATGGTACGTGTGGCCAATCAAGACAGCCGATCGAAGATCTTTTACTAACTCGCTTGCGAAGTCTGTCAACATTTACGGTGATCAAGTGACCGAGGAGCGTGCTGAAAACGCTCGTATGTCCTCCTTCGTTGGAGCCATTGCCGTTGGTGATCTTGTGAAATCCACACTGGGCCCAAAGGGTATGGACAAGCTTCTGCAAAGTGCCTCTAGTGGCGATTCTGTTGTGACCAATGACGGTGCCACTATCCTCAAGTCCATCCCATTGGACAACCCAGCTGCGAAGGTCCTTGTCAACATCTCCAAGGTCCAGGACGACGAGGTTGGAGACGGTACCACTTCTGTCACAGTGCTCAGTGCTGAGCTGCTCAGAGAGGCCGAGAAGCTCGTCGACCAAAGAATTCACCCACAGACTATCATTGAAGGTTACAGAATCGCATCACAGGCCGCGTTGGAGGCATTGGAGAAGGCCGCAGTGGATCATTCCCAGGACTCTGAGAAGTTCTACTCCGATTTGATCAGCATCGCTAAGACAACGTTGTCATCCAAGATTCTCAGTCAGGACAAAGAGCAGTTCTCTAAGTTGGCCGTTGACGCCATCCTCAGACTCAAGGGCTCCACAAATCTGGAACACATCCAGATCATCAAGAAGATTGGTGGTAAACTCTCAGATTCGTTCTTGGACGAAGGCTTCATCCTGAACAAGAGATTTGGTAACTCACAGCCAAAGAAGATTGAGAACGCCAAGATCCTCATCGCCAACACATCACTCGATACAGACAAAGTTAAGATCTTTGGTGCCAAGTTCAAAGTGGACTCCACTTCTAAACTTGCCGAGCTGGAGAAGGCTGAGCGTGAAAAGATGAAGAGCAAAGTTAACAAGATTTCCAAATTCGGCATCAACTGTTTCATCAACCGCCAGTTGATCTACGATTACCCAGAGCAGTTGTTCACCGATTCAGGTATCAACTCCATTGAGCATGCCGATTTCGAAGGTGTTGAGAGATTGGCCCTCGTTACAGGAGGTGAAGTCGCCTCTACATTCGATAACCCGGAGTTGGTTAGACTCGGAACATGTAAGTCCATTGAAGAGATTATCATTGGTGAAGATGTAATGACGAAGTTCTCCGGCTGTGCTGCTGGTGAGGCTTGTACTATCGTGCTCAGAGGTGCCACCGAACAGGTTTTGGACGAGGCAGACCGTTCTTTGCACGATGCCCTTTCGGTTCTGTCACAGACCACAAGGGAGACCAGAACTGTGCTTGGTGCTGGATGTGCTGAGATGATCATGTCCAAGGCTGTCGACACTGCTGCTCAGAATGTCGAAGGCAAAAAGGCCCTTGCAGTTGAGGCTTTCGCTAAGGCTTTGAGACAGTTACCGACTATCTTGGCTGACAATGCCGGTTTCGATGCCTCTGAGCTCGTTACCAAATTGAGATCCGCCATTTATAACGGTATGACCACATCTGGTCTGGATTTGGAGAACGGTAAGATCACAGACGTCAGAGAGTTGGGAATTGTGGAGTCTTACAAGCTTAAGAGAGCCGTGGTGAGCTCTGCCTCTGAGGCCGCTGAGGTTCTTTTGAGAGTGGACAACATCATCAGAGCCAAGCCAAGAACAGCTAACAGAGCTTGATCTGAATAAACAAGTTCTTGATACCAACCTCCTGAAGTAGTAGCGGCAAGTGCCCAAGGTCAAACTTATTCGTATTGAATGGTTGCCCTGATTGAATTCTTTCAGGCTTACCAATAGTTACAAACCTTTTGTTATAGCCGCGTAGGGATTTCGCGAGGTTTCGTCCACCTATAAAAATTTTCCGCTGATCGTTCTCTCACATTCAAACGTACTCCAATTGTTCTTCTGAGAAGGTTATTGCTCTGTCACGTTCATCTCATTGTACAAATGATCTCAAATGTCCGCTGATACACAATCCGACTGAGTGATTTCACAACTTCCACACAGCATAAGTTACCAAACAAGTAAGTCCTCCACGCACGAAGACGTATTGAAGCTCGACAACAGCTAAACCATGTTTGAATATGTTGATGTGTTTTATTTTTTTCTGATGACAAACCTATTTGTTGCTTTAAGGCTACGGCCAGTGTGGGCACAATGATTTCTCAAGACTACAACGGTATCTGAACCAAATAATAAAACCATCTATTTCACTCATCTGTTTCGCTGTCCATCTTGCACATCAAGACTCCAAATTCAGTTGAACTAACAAGTCTCATAGAATCAGGAACTATGTCGAAACGTGTCCCGTTGCATGTGCAGTATAAGCACGTGTTGCCCGTTCACCAGATTTCCTTGCCCGCATTGACCCCACACAACCCGGTATCGTGGGCTCATTGCTTCTACGTGTACTGGACATCATCCATGTCGGTGGCGCACACCAATATCGAGCTTGATCCTAATGGGGACTTCTTCGTGAGTGGATGTGACATGCCTAAGTTATGGGAGCAAGGGTTCTTCGGGAAGGGCGTTTTGTCTAGATCCGAACCGTCGTGGTTTGATCGCACGCAGAAGCGTCTCGGGATAGGCGAGTTCAAGAATCTCACTATGGAGGAGATCACCGCCATCAGACGTGATGAGCGAAAGAAGTTTAAGAAGGAGAGAGCCAAGCTGGAAGCTAAGCAGGCTGAGTTGAAGAAGAAAGGCATTGTTGATCCTTTCATTGAAGACAGATTGAAGTTGAAGGATTTGAGGGACAAGGACATCAACGTCAAGGTTGAACGTACAACATACGTTAGACCGGAGGATGCATGTGTGGTTGAAGATGGCCAGTTGATACAGATTGAACAATACCAACTGCAACCACAGGAGGCGTTCTTCCTCCAATGGGCCTTACAGTCGTCCACCGTGTCCTCATCTGGTGTTACACTGTCTTCTCGTACCTTGTTGTTTGACCATCTCTGGAAGTCTCAATAGGCTGATGATCTATTCATACTGAACTACGTTGTTTATCATCATTATCGTTCACTTGGCTGGTGTGTTAGATCTGCCATCAAGTTTGGCACTGACTGGTTGCTCTACAATCGTGGTCCACCATTCCATCATGCTGAGTTTGCCCTCAAGGTGTTACCAAACTACCCGGATGAAGAGCAAAACATGGCCAAGTCAAAAGATTACATTGCATTGTCAGGAATCAGTAGAGTGATTTCAGGTGTCAGAAAAAACCTGGTGCTTGTGTTTGTTGATGTCCCTGAACAAGCTGTTTTGGACTCAGCCATCGCTTCAGGTTGTTCGATCGAGTCCATCCTCAAGCTTTACCATATCAGCGAGGTTCTATATAGACGTTGGGTCCCTAATAAGAACAGAGATTGATATCATATTTATTCAAAATGAGCGTAGCCACGTCACCATGAAGTCTACATCGTATGCTGAACCACAAAGATATACCAAGGGAGTAGAAGAGCTGGCCAAGAGGGAGAATTAAGATGTACATCACGCGAGGGAACTTTCACAAAGCCTTTGACGACATCAAGCGAACCTCTCTATCTCACTCAACGTGCAAGCTCATCGTGTTTGTTGCTTGTTTAAACGTCGATGCTTTATGCGCAGCCAAAGTGCTAACGACAGTGTTCAAAAAGGAGCTCATATAGTTCCAGATTGTGCCCATTGTTGGTTACACAGATCTCAAGAGACACTACGAGGCGCTGGACGATGAGATCGTGAACATCGTATTGCTTGGATGCGGTGCCATGGTGGACCTGGAATCGTTCTTTGAGATTGAGGTTGAGAACTATCTGGATCAGACGAACATGAAGGATGACGGCACGTTTGAAGCTAGCAGGAAGATCTATGTTATTGATGGCCACAAACCGTGGAATTTGGATAACATATTTGGTTCACATATTGTGACCTGTTTTGATGATGGCTTCATTGACAGAAAGCTATCTGATGAGCGCACTGCATACACAACATTGATGAGCTTACAATAGGAGGACGATGACGAGAATGACAACGATGACGAAGAGAGCGACACAGATGAAGATGAGGGTGAAGATCAGGAGAGTGAAGTGGAAGGCCTCACTGATGAAGACGACGATGAACTCACAAGTTCACAAGCGCAAAAGCGTAAGAGGAAACACGAGGAGAAGTCAAGGAAACGTCAATTGAGATCGAACGAAAAGATCGTGGAGAACTACTACGCCACTGGTACGACGATTTCAGTATCAGTCTCACTTCAAGTATACACTCTACTCTCTGAAATTGGTGAAACCAACATCGACGCACTTTGGCTTACAATCATAGGTACAATATCTCTGGATTCACAATACCCAGAAGTGTATCGGACCACGTTTGACGCACTAAAGGCTGAAGTGGGTCGT
This sequence comes from Petasospora euphorbiae, assembly GCA_030567115.1. Classification (NCBI taxonomy): domain Eukaryota; kingdom Fungi; phylum Ascomycota; class Saccharomycetes; order Phaffomycetales; family Wickerhamomycetaceae; genus Petasospora; species Petasospora euphorbiae. The sequence continues at coordinate 276,588 of JAJLRQ010000003.1, forward strand.
CTCAGCCCAACTGCACTTAACTCATCCAAGAACGCAGACTCCACAAGTTTATCTATTGACACAGACTACTACTTGTTTCTGTTACGACACTGGACACTATATGACGCATTTTTCTACTCCAACTATGTCAACGCTAAGCTCAACATCTGGCGTGAGGATGGACGGAAGAAGCTACACAAGATGTTCGCTCGTATGGGTATCTCACTACAAGACTGCAAACAGAAGTGGCTGTACATGAACAGTGATATCAAGAAAAATCTCAATGCCACATTCAGTCGGGTGCTTGGTCATTATGATTTGGATGAGCTGGTAAGAGAAGGCTTCTTGAGAACTTATGGATTCATTGGTGCATTAACTGCTAGTGAATGCGTTGAGGCCGTCAGTGCGTTGTTGGAGCATGACAAGCCCAAAGCCACCAACAGCGGTGATGATGATGAAGAGGAGGAAATTGAGGAACTCATCAAAAGGAAGGAGAAATTATGGATCAGCAATTTCTGGCAGAGTTGGGATGCATTGGACAACAACTTCACCAAACTCGATCAAGGTCTAGAATATGCCAAGGAGTATCAAAAGGCCGTTTTCAATACCGGAATGGCTGTTCTAGAGAAGCGCCAACTGAGAAACCTCAAAATCTATAGACTTGTTGTACTGAGGGACACACCAGATATCGAGATGTTCAGAAATCCACTAATATTGACACGGTTGGGCAACTGGATCTTGGAGAGTTGCGCAGAGCTGGATAAGACCCTGCTACCTTTGGTGATTGCAGCATTTGACTCTGCTACTGATACATATCTCGTGGTTGGATTGGCTCCTCGATACCCAAGAGGCAGACGGGCCTTGGAGGATCTTGATAAATCCACCACAATGTTGAACACCTTCAGTGTGGCATTCCAGCAAGTGGCAGTGGCAACAGGGGCCAAGGTAAGAATCGACTCCTTCGAGAGTTCCATCATTGAGATCAGAAAGGATGATCTGAGTCCATTTTTGGAGAAGTTAACACTTAGTGGACTCGTTTAATTACAGCATATGCATTCAATAATAACGAGTACGTAGTACTCGAAAAATTCCAAATTCGCCATAATTATAGTCCTGTGAGCATCAAAAATTGCCAAAAAAAAAAAGATACAAATGCTTCGCGGCAGGTTCGAACTGTCGACCTTCAGATTATGAGACTGACGCTCTACCGACTGAGCTAGCGAAGCCAGATGTACGTGGCCCAACCATTGCAAAAGGACTCGAATTTGATTGGCTAAAGTCAAATATTAGGTAATATTTTCAACTTTAATTATGGCTGTTGTGGACATGAGCCTCTTTAAGTATTACCAAGTTACACTTGTATTTTGAGCCCCCCATTGAGGTGTGGAAGACATGATATAGCATTGATGACTACGAGCAAACACGCGTGATCAACCATAGGTAGGAAGAGTTCCTTGTATGACACAAAATTTTATTACGGAGGCTTAGGCCCGACGACCAGATTCTGAAGGGTCACGTTTGTGTTCGCTATTCAATTTTGCTGTAAGATAATTCAAATGGGATTATCCTCATTATTAGAGTTTATGAGGGACTGAGATCAATACACATTGCACTCCAAAGTTGCTCACTGAAAGTTTTGCTACATCAAATCACTTGGAGATACCCAGAACCTGATACATCCACGAAACTCCACAAGCGTCATAACTCCATATGCTCACAGATGCCACACCAGGTAACTACTACGTCAGTACTCAAACTTTACAACTGAACTAAGCAACTAACATGTCAAGCCGATCTCTCAATTATCGTTTTAGGCGCATTAATCATATGGGCCTACTTCGATTGGATTGGCTTTCTCGGCCCCAGAAGAATAAAAGGTATTCCCTCTGTCTTAGCTTTACCCTTCGTCGGCAACTTGTTCCAGGTGAACAACAATCCTGCAAGGCAGTATCTACAGTGGTCAAAGAACTACGGTGAGGTCTACCAAATGCGTTTAGGCTCAAAGATCGTCGTTGTTGCAAACTCGTACGACTCTGTAAAACAGTTATGGTGCTCTCATTCAAACGCTACCAACTCGAGGCCTGTTCTCTACACTTTCCACAACGTAGTGTCCAAATCTTAGGGTGTTTTTACGGTTGGTACTACCCCATGGGGCCCTGATTATAGAAACATGAAAAAGATCGTTGCCACTTCCTTGAATAAAAAGAGTATTGACAAGTTCAGTGACTTCATTGGGATTGAGTGCCGCAACATGTTCAGGAGAATCAACGGTGAAATCACAATCAATAGCAAGTATGCAGGGGACATTGATTTATTCAGGTTACTTCAAGGATTCGTTCTCAGAGTAAGTTTGTACATCACTTATGGGTATTTGGTCAAAGTGGAACACGAGGACACATGTCCGCTCTTTGATGAGATCACGAATGTTGAGAACAAGATTGTGAGGTTAAGAGGTCACAGCTCCAACAAGTAGGACTATTTGCCCATTCTCAGATACTTCAAGTTCTTTAACAAAAAGACCACTGATGCCAATGATCTTAGAAGACGACGTGACGTGTACATGAAGAAATTTCATGACGACTTGGCCTCCAAAATTGCAGCTGATACTGATTTGAAGGAGTGTATTGTGAGCCGTGCAATACGCGGGGCTCCTGAGTTACCCAAGAACATCACGCATGCACAATTGCAATCTGTTTGCTTAACCATGGTAAGCGCAGGCTTGGACAACACCCCACTTGTCTTGAACCACATCTTAGGGCACCTTTCGCAACCAGAAGCTTACAGCAAGTAGATTCAAGAAGAGGCTTACACAGCTATAATGTCAACATACACATCTGTCGAGGAGGCTTTTCAGAAATGCTCCCATGATTACCAAATTGATTACATACAGGCACTCATTGAGGAGGGTATGCGCTACTTCTCAGTCTTACCGACTAGTCTTCCAAGAGCAACCACAAAAGACATTGTCTACAAAGGAGCATTGATCCCCAGTGGCACAATCATGTTCATGAATGCATTTGCTGCCAATCACGACTCACATCATTTCGAGAACTCCTATGTCTTTGAGCCAAAGCGTTATTTGAATGCTGAGCACAGATTTGATCACTTAACATTCGGTGTTGGTACGAGGATGTGTGGTGGTCTGCACTTGGCTCGGAAGGAAATGTACGTTGCCCTAACTCGCTTCGTGCTATTGTATCACATTGAGCCACCATCTTAGCCGGAGTACCTAATGGGGTTAGACATGTTTGACATGAACTCTGAGCCGGACTCTGTGGCATTTGAGCCCAGACCCTTCGAGGTGAAGTTGGTAGTACGAAATCCAGAGATATTCGAGAAGCTAGTTAGGACTAGTTCTTGAGTGGTCTCTCAATTGGAGGAATCAATGGCAGCTGATGTGGATATGCAAGTCTCTGTACAGGAAAACCGCTTAGTGTGTTCCGTTCCATATTCCACGGAACCCAACTTTTCCATGTGGGTTCCTATCAAGCTTTTACGGTTGATTCCCCGGCATCTCTGTGAAGCGACCAATAACCCACTGTTAATACCCGCTTTGTAATTCACGTAGGCAATGCACAATGCACTGCGCTTGGAGGATGGATATACAATGGATGATAGGGGCTGGTATTGGCTCTCGGCAGCTATTACGCGGGACCGGGACTTTTTTACCCAAAGAGGTAACCGATCCCCACCCCGCAATCGTGTCTCTTCTCTCTATCCGATAAACTTATACCGCACAGGAATTCCCGAACAAGCTGCGATAAGAGAGGCGAACATGCTGAAGGCCAGGTATAAATAGTGTGGACAATCCTCCTCTAAAGTTTTCGTTTTCAATGGTCTTTGTAGGAATCATCATCTTTGAATCCATACACCTTCCCATCAACTACAACAATGCCACTTTACCACCAACCAGCTGCTGAATGTTACGCTAAGAAACAGCCATCTTTGCCAGACCGTACCACATCCTTCCTCGGTGACACTTTCACCTCTGAGGCTCCAGAGGACAAGCAGATCTCTTGTGGTTTCTACCAGGAGTTTGCCAACACTGGCTCCCCATTGGTGTACCACTACGACTACGATGAGATGAAGATCTGTTTGGAGGTTGTCTCCCCAACAGATGAGCCAGCTCACTTCTTTGTCACCGATGAGGAAGGCAAGAAGGTCGAGGTCAAGCCACGTGACGTTTTGTACTTCAAGAAGGGTTGCACTATCACCTTCGAGGTTACTGGTCCAGAGGGTTCTTACGCCAAGAACTTCTTCACCGGTTTGAGACCAGCTGATGCTGCTTGATCTATGTGATCTGTACACTATTGTGATCTTCCTGTTGATCGGTGAAGTCATCTGTTGTATATTTAATAAAACCAGCTCCAAAATGAAAAATATAACGCTTATTGTATTCCAATTGATCTGAATTTCTCATTCGTACTTGTACCGAGTTGTGGAACGTCCTGACCGGGGTTGATGGCTATGTCTTGTAGGCGTGAACCCTACGTACTAGTGAAACACCGGAACCTGGAGGCCGCCTAAACCCTTGTTCTTATCATAGATTAATCAATTGCGACTATTCATCGCTATCGCTTTCTTATCTATCATATCGGGTTCAGATTGCTTCGTGTGCTGTTAGACCTCGAGCTCTATGGTCCATGAAAATGTACCAAGAACCAGCGAGTTAACTCTCTGAACCCACCTCTGCCATCTCCTCGGTTACAATCCTCGAGATGATCTGCGATGAGCACGATTGGTGTTGGTTGGAGATTGGGGGATTCATCTCAATGGGAGTGCGCGCATGGATCTTTTTACCGCATTGGGAAGGACGGCGCCTCCCATTCATCATAATAATCCCCATACAAGGCTCCCCAAAGACCGAGATTTTGACATGGCTTGTCTACTTAGTTTGGTATATAAGATGAGATGAGGGCCCTCAATTCTACAACAAGGTCAATTGCGCTACCTCAGTCCCTCAAGCACACCCGCTCACAACTAAACCCTACACATACACACAATGCCAGCTGTCGAATTGATCTCAAGAGAGAAAGCCTACGACGTTCTCCCACCAAAGCTCTCTCCAAACTCCTTCCTCGGTGACATCCTCAGCGTCGGTGAGGCCGCTGAAGACCAGATCACCTGTGGTTTCTTCAAGGTCGTTCCAGGTGAGCCATTGAAGTACACCTACCCATACGACGAGGTCAAGATCTGCTTGGAGTTGAAGGGAGACTTCATCATCTCCGACTCCGAGGGTAACGAGATCCACCCTAAGGTTGGTGACGTTATCAAATTGCCAAAGGGTGTTGAGGTCACTTTCAGCGTTGTCGGTGACGAGGATGCCTACTCTTACAACTTCTACGTTGGTAAGAAGGTCTTCGGCCAGTTGTGATTGGCCATTACCATGAAGCTACATCAATCAGTCAACGGGCCGGTTCCGTGTACTGAAAGATGTCCTTATAGCGGACATAACCAATGAACAACATACTTTTAGAGTTATTAAGGCTGTAGAATCACTGGATAGCCTCATCTATCACTATTAACGAGTAGAGATGTGTGCCCCAGTACCTACTCCATTGGACCAACGCTACGTAACCACAATGCGATTACCCGTTTAGGAAAACTAATTGGCTGTGTTGACATTTTTCGCGTTTTCCAGACGCGGCGGCTCGGATTTTCACACCTTAGGATTTAAACCAGTCTTCACGGTGAGTTGATTCTGTGATAGTACGAGCAGACTCTTTCACTTAACGGACTTAGACAGATGTCATCACCGCCACCTTCATCGCTGCTGGGGAACTCCTCCCCTCAGCACCAGGGTATCAATAGTCAGAACTCTCAGGCATTCAGTGAGGTTGCCACTGATCTTGGCTAGCTCAACATCAACGACCCAAACGCCAACGAGCAGATTGAGAGAGTCAACCGAAGAAACCTCAATGCCATCAAGAAGGTCTCTGATTCCACCGCTGAGAAGGTTGCAGAGTCGTTTGAGGACTTCTTGGAGAACTTTACCCTCACACAGCCATTGGAGCACATCACTCCTCATGAACGTATGCTCCACGAGCAGTACCACGGTAGGATCTACATAGCCAAACTCGACGCCATGAAGCAGAACGAGACAAACACTTTGTTCGTCGACTACCAGCACATATCAGAAGTCGAAGGCGGTATCCTCGCTACCGCAATCACGGAGCAGTACTACCGATTCATGCCATTCTTGCAAAGAGCCCTGAGAAAGGTCATCAAGCGTAAAGTGCCCGGTCTGCTGAGATCTGGTTTCGGCGCTACATAGGATGACGATATGGACCCAGACTCGGCAGCCTCCACTGCATCCTCCGCTATGGGAAACTCGGAGCGTATCTTCCACATTGGCTTCTACAACTTGCCGCTTGTACAGAAGATCAGAGATATCAGAGCTGACCAGATTGGCTCATTGTTGTGCATCTCAGGTACAGTAACAAGAACCTCGGAGGTTCGTCCAGAGCTTTATAAGGCCACATTCACCTGTGATATGTGCAGAGCTGTCGTCGAAGGTGTGGAGCAGGTCTTCAAGTACACCGAGCCAACGCATTGCCCAAACCCACAGTGTGGCAACCAGTCCCTCTGGACGCTGCAGATTGCTAAATCACAGTTCACTGACTGGCAAAAGCTGAGGATCCAAGAAAACTCCAACGAAATCCCATCAGGATCCATGCCAAGAACATTTGACGTTGTTTTGAGAGGTGATATTGTGGAGAAGGCCAAGCCAGGTGATCGTTGTAAATTCAGTGGTACGCCAATTGTACTTCCAGACCTGTCCCAGTTGGGACTTCCAGGCGTAAAACCTACAGCAATGAGAGAAGGCCAAAGAAACGAAGGTTTGAATGCTGGTGTTTCCGGTCTCAGTGCCCTTGGTGTAAGAGATTTGACTTACTCCATTGCCTTTCTGGGTTGCTATGTTGCCTCTTTGGTCACCAATGGATCCGGTGAAAGTTACGAAGAGGACGCTGAGGCAACGTTAGACGCAGACCAATCACAGTTCCTGGATTCATTGACTGAAGCAGAGAAAAGTGAATTGAAAGTCATGCTAGAGGATTCTCAAGTGTACTCCAAATTGGTCAATTCCATCGCACCAGCCGTATATGGTCACGAGATTGTCAAGAAGGGTATCCTGCTTCAACTTCTTGGTGGTGTACACAAACGAACAGTTGATGGTATCAAGTTGAGAGGTGACATCAACTTGTGTATCGTCGGAGACCCGTCCACGTCGAAGTCGCAGTTCTTGAAATACGTCACAGGGTTCGCACCAAGAGCCATCTACACATCTGGTAAGGCCTCTTCTGCAGCAGGTTTGACCGCTGCTGTGATCCGTGATGAAGAAACTGGTGAGTTCACCATCGAAGCTGGTGCACTGATGCTTGCTGATAACGGTATTTGTTGTATCGACGAGTTCGACAAGATGAACATTGGTGATCAGGTTGCCATCCACGAAGCCATGGAACAGCAAACCATCTCCATCGCTAAGGCTGGTATCAATGCCACTTTGAACGCCCGTACCTCGGTGTTAGCAGCTGCCAACCCAATTGGTGGTCGTTACAACAAGAAGATCAGTTTGAGGGCAAATTTGAACATGACGCCACCCATTATGTCGAGATTTGATCTGTTTTTCATCATCCTTGATGATACCAATGAGATGATTGATACACAGTTGGCAAGTCATATTGTGGATTTGCACATGAAGCGTGATGACGCTATTCAACCGCCTTACAGTGCTGCCCAGGTTTTACGATACATCAAGTACGCAAGAACTTTCAAGCCAAAGATGACAAAGAGAGCAAGAGATTTGCTGGTGGCCAAGTACAAAGAACTCAGAGCAGATGATGCTCAAGGTTTGGGAAGATCGAGTTACAGAATCACGGTGCGTCAACTGGAGTCTATGATCAGATTGTCTGAGGCAATTGCCAGAGCGTCCTGTGCAGCTGAGATCACCGAAGGTATGGTTGGTGAAGCTTATGATCTGTTGAGACAGTCCATCATCAGAGTGGACTTTGATGATGTTGAGTTACCTGAAGAGATGGATGATGATGTTGACAATGACAAGTCTGACTCCGAAGGTGACCAACAATCACAGCAACAGCAACCACAAGAGCAGCAAGAACAACCACAAGATCAGACTCAGCCACTAGAAACACCAGCTAACCAAGGAGACGATATCAAACCCAAGAAGAAAAAGGTTACTGTCACGTACGAGAAATTTGTGGAGATTCGTAACGCGATGGCGTACGCTATCGCCAAGGACAAGAAGGACAATGGTCCGGGACTTGACGCTACTGCATTGGTGGACTCATATTTGACAAGCATTGAAGAGAGTATGGAAACGGAAGCAGAATACTGGGAGGAGCGTAACATCGCAGTGAAGGTACTCAAGCGTCTTGTCAAGGACAGAACGTTCCTGGAGATCAAGGGAGCGGTAGACATTGATAGCACTGCTGCAGAGAGAGCAGATGCTGTGGGGAGTGCAAAGTCCGTGTTTGACATCAACCCTAACAATGCAATCTATGACTTCTATGGGGGTGATGCTGAAGCTGACGACTGAGCAGTTTCTATTCATATCAGGTTAATATATAGGGTACTTTAGAATGAATAGATCTTCTTACGTAAGTGATAGCTTGGTACTTATGTAATAATATTCAACTTCACATTATGGGTATTTAAGGAGTCGACGTCGATGAAAAACTCCCGGTCCTTTGCGAAGTCAAGTGACGCCATTCATTGGTACGAAATCATCGTTTTAAGTCGTTGTAGCTGTTATTTCTGCCTCAATTTTGACATAAAATATGTTCCAGCTCCCTTCACTGACGCGCATAGCCGTCCGTACTGCTCGTACACAAGCCCAAAAGCCACTTCAATCGGCTTTCAGATACCAGCATCTCCGCTCGCTCACTTCATCTTCACAGCTTTGGAACTCCACATCTGCCAAGTCTGAGTCCTCTTCGAAGGAAAAAACCAAGAAGATCCCACTATGGCCTCGCATCAAGACAGCAACATCATTCACAGTTGCCACTGCAGTCGTTCTGGGTGCTGCCGGTCTGGCCGGTCTTGTCATCTACCTAGTCGTGGCAGAACTCGTCTTGCCCTCCGGAGACACACAAGTGTTCAACAAGGCTGTTTCCCTCATTGAGAAGGATATGAAGGCGCAGGAGTTATTGAAGCTAGCTCCTGGCTCAAGACTCAAAGCTTACGGTGAGACAACCGACAACAAGTGGACAAGAAACAGACCAATCTCATCCACCCGTCGTATGGATAAGTCGGGAAAGGAACATCTTTTCATGAGGTTCCACGTTGAAAGTAAGGAGAGACACGGTTCAGTACAGTTGGAGACAATTCAGGCAGATGTGTTACATCCGGAGTATTCTTATATGTATCTCGATGTCCCAGGTGAGAAGAGACACTACATCATCGCTCCACCGAAGCCAAAGCTGTTGGGCTCAAGAGATCCTAATGCAGGATTCTTGGGTGTAAAGTGGGGACCAAAATCTGATTGAGTTTTGATACTCGTGTGAAAGGGCTCAAATGAGATTATACGACTGTATTTATATTCATATACACTGGCTCCATCCCGTAGCACTTGACTTCAAATGTACCCTCACATCGCCAAAGTGAGGAGGGAAACACCAACTATGGCAGCAGCAACTTCGACGGCAACGTGCTTGTAGAAAGCCTGATGTGAAGCCTTGCTCTCCTATGCCCCATTGCGGCCAACTGTGGAGTTACCACGAGCCTTGAACTCACTACTGAGGTTGGTCATGGCTTCGCCATTATATATATGGCCGCCGCTAAATGTATCCTTCTTTAAAGTAGTACCTTCAGTCACAGCGGCAAGGAAGTCGGCACAGGTCTCCCCTGTCAGTGTCTTTTTACTCTTCAAAGTTTGCTGTGTGGCAATGTTACTGGACAAAGCAGCAATTCCCTCAAAGTCACAGTTCTTACTGCCCTGCTTCTTATAAACCTCGTTCAAGAGATATGAAGCCTTTTGGTAAGAAGTGCAGTCAGCGAACGCACCATACTCACCACTGCTGCCATCCCCTGCAATCACAGAGCAATCAACTTCACCGCAAGCGTATGTGAAGATTTTAGAGTACTCGTGTTTCTTTACAGTTGTTGAGAGCTTGCACTTCAAACTGCTTTCCATGCAGGCACATTTGCCAGCATCTGGAGCATCTGGGAGAGAAGACGAGGCCTACCATGTCAGTGTTACTCCTGGGCATTCAATATTCGTCACACCTTTGCTAGTGAGCTACTCGAGATAGGGTTCATACTCCAGACCTCGTGGGTTTGTTCTCATGTAGGCCTTTTGCAAGTTGTGGTAGTCGGCCAATGGAGCAACGTTTCCCTCACTGTCGATGGCAACAACACCATACTCATTCGGCTCCTCGAAGTACATATACGCCAATCCACCAGACCAGACGTCGGTCATCAAGTGACTGAAGAGAACATCCACTTCTGTGAAGGGGCGAGGTCTCTCAAGGTTACAACCGAACTCGGAGAAGAACACGGGGATTGAAAAGTCCTTAAACTCCTCTGTTCTCTCTTTGTACCCACTGGTATAGAAGCTCGAGTAGCCACACCACTCGTACATGTTGATCCCATAGAAGTCAGCAGAGTATTCGCCACACGTGAAGTACGTGGCGAGGGCATCCCTCGTCTCCGAGTCATCGTTGGATGCGTAGCCAACCGGAATGGTTCTGTAACCTTTCTCTTTGATATATCTTTTGGTGTCTCTGATAGCAGACTTCACGTAAGGAGATGCATTAGTGTTCGTCCTGTCATTTGTGACCTCATTACCTGCGAAGAATCCCAACAAGTTGTTGTAGCTGTGTAAGGAGTCAACAACAGATTTGTATCTGTCGAGGAGCTCCGTATCCCATGATGGCGCCTATCTGTTAACACTTCTGTCAGGCTCACTCAAGTCTGCAAGTACGTAGATGCCAGCCTCAGCGTAGGCCTTGAAGCACACATCGTGACTCTTGTCCGTGTCGATGGCGTACACCCTCACTGTGTTGACACCTAATGCGGACAAGTAGGGCAAGTCCCTCAAGCAAAGACGTGGGTCTGCCATAGGATCTATGATGGTAAGGCCATCATACGTGATTGCTATGGCATCGCTAGTTGCCCTACTGGGTTGGTAAGCAATACCTTTGAGGAAGAACTGCTCCTTGGTCACGGAGTCGAAGAACTTCCTGCCGACAACCTCAACAACATTAGTCTTCTTGAGCGTGACTGGCGATGTTGGAGCGGCCACAGCTGTAGCGTTGGACTTAGCGCCAAAGGACGACAAGTCGTAGGTCTAGGCTGTTCTGGTCTGATAGTGAACGCTGTCTGGAACTTTCTTCAGGTACGTATGGTTCTCAATGGCGGCATTCAGCGTTGCGGAGGTAAGAAGGATGGCGAACAACGCCTGCGTGTTCAGCTTCATCAAGGGAGGATGTGTCGTTCTTAAACGGCTAAGCCAATCACTATGTAACTTCGTCTGCTTTAGATTCAGGTTACACTGCTCAAATTTCCCATCAGCAGTATCGTTTCAAGCATAGCTGTGTAGTTCAAGCGCAGTTGACACAAAACCGAGCTGGTACAAAGACATGAACTCACAGACGATAAGTGCCCAATTGGTGGCTTTGGGTACGAACGACCAAACATGAAAGAAACAGGAACCACCTTTAGTGGTTCATGGCGAAGTACATGCCGGTCCGATCATCTCTTTCGTGTATATAAAGGCGTCTTGAGGTTGAGGTCTAGTTGTATATCAGCTCTAGCGCAGACTTAAGTAGCCCGAGGTTTTAACTCTGCGGATAATATGCCAGCCAATCGATGGACTACGATAGTACAAATCTATACTTAAATATCATACATGGACAAGGGTTTATAGACTTCGAAAAACACCAAAGAAATCAAAAGGGGTAGTGGAATGAACCAACAAAACAAAAAAAAATAGAATGGAGGAGGGAATGGCCACACGCAACTCATTCAGGTGAGCTGCAGTAAATCCATTTCAATAGTGTACATTACACAAAAGACTTCATAGTACTTAAGCCTTGGTAGACCAAGTAGCCAATGATGGGGTTTTAGTGTAGTAGTGGGAAGCCGAAGAGAATGATGGGCCAGTGTCGTTGTTACCATCGTTCTTTGGTTGAATAATGTTGGCGAAAACACCAGTGAGTTTCTCGTTAACAGAGTTGAGTTTAACCTGCTTGGAGGCAACAGCTGGTCCAATGATACATGCAACAAAGACAGCCAAGATAAGAATGAACAGAGACAAGTACTTTCTCACCATTCTTTTTCTGAGCTTGGCCTGCTTCAATGAGTAGATTGGTGGACGGATCTGTCTGGATGGCTTCAACCAGAACAACATGACAGAGTGCCATCTGTCGATGAATGGGATACAGACCAATGGGAACTGCAGGATCAAGATGACGTGACCAAGAACAAAGTCTGCAGCAAACTCGGACAGCTCAATGACCTTGGCAGCAAACTCTCTGGAAGGCTGGGTGAAAGCCATCCATCCCATGCCCTTACCGTACCACTTACCAGTCCAGAAGGCAACATTAGAGTTGTCATTTTTGAACTCACGAGTCAACAAGAAGACTGTCATCAGCTTGAAGATGAATCTCTGGCAGTGAACCATAGTACACAAACCAATCAACATTCTAGCAAAGTTGAAATTTTCAAGAACCCACATAACGATGAAGAAGACAATGTGAACAACAACAGCGACTCCGTGAGCGAAGCCAGCCATGGCAGAACCAGTCTTCTTACAACACATACCCAACAATGGACCGGCGCAACAACCGAGACCGAGACAGAAGAACAACACACCCATGTCAATAGCGATTGGCGCGAGAGTACAGATGATGATACGCAGTACTGAGTTCACGAGTTCGGCATCCTTTACACCAGTCTGGGCGTTGATGAAAGTAAAGGCAACGAAACAGGCACCAGCCATACAAGCAGTTGGGAAGACATCGGCAGCAAGAACGTTGGTACGGTGAGCTCTAGCAGCGTCACCAGCAGCCTTTTCAGACTCAACACCCAAGACCTTGCGCTTGAAACCGGTAATACGGGATCTGGACAAACGGATGTAACCAATCCAGGAGTTTCTGTGCCACTGATTGTTACCTCTGGTCAACCATCTAATGTAATCTCTGTAATCAATGAAGAAATCCTCCCAAGAGAACTGGTGAGGGTTGAACAAGAATGGAGAGAACATCAAGGAGGACAAAGAGGCCCAGAACCAGAGCAATGCTGGTTGCCAGTGAGCAACAGTACCGAAGAGAATCATTAACAGAGATCTAGCACCAACGTAGATGGCATTTTCAGCGAATCTAGAGTACAAGACGGAGAACGGAATACGGGCTGTAGCGAAACCACGACCAGTAGAAATGTAACGAGCACCACCAATGGCCATGTCGTTCAGCAAAGAGGAGGAGTAGATCTGACCAACAAACACTTCAAACATTGGGGACAATGACATGATGTGGCGAGCAAATCTTTGGGTAGCCTTCCAAACACCACGCTCAATCAATTCCTGAACAACGATAGGGATGAAGGAAATGAAGAAAACAATGAAAATGGACAAAGTGTAACGTCTGATCCAGTCAATGGCTGGAGCCAAGTTGTAACAACCAACAGGGTACAGGATATCAGTGACAGGTTTGTTTCTGTCGTAGGAACAAATAATGGACTCGTGAGCCAGGGCGTTCAAGTTAACTAAAGTCAAACAGAAGGCCTGAAGAGACATCTGAATGAACAAATTGTTCAAATGGAAACCAGCGTGAGCGTAGTAGAAAGACAAGAATCTGTCCAATGGCAATTGCGTACCCAGGTAGTAGTACTCACGACACAACATCTGCTCACCCATACCCGCACCAATCTTAGTTGTGAAGTTCAAAATGGATCCGAAACCCAAATCTCTACCCTTACCACACTGGAAATACTCAGAATGTTTGATACGACCACCACGGAGCATGGCAGACATACCAGCATAAATATCTTCGTTCAAATGCAAACCCTTCTGAGCCTTGGAAACACCACCTCTTGTAGTCATGAAAGTAGCGTTAACAAAATCTGGGTGACCATAATGGAGCTTACCACCAATCTGGGACAAAGTTCTGGCGAACAGAGTACCGAATGTCTGCTCCTTACCAGCGGCAACATCACCGAGAACACCAGAGTTCTCGGAGAAAATGTACTCTCTGGCACCGACAATAGCGACTGGGTGGTTCTTGTGCTGTTCCTCGTATCTCAAGTTTGGAGCGTATGGATTGACCTGCTCAACGTTCATCTCCTCGAACTCGGCCAAGACAGATCTGATCTTCAAACACTCTTCCAGGTAGTTGTCCTGGTTGGCATCGATCAACTGAATGTACTCACCTCTGTAGAAAATCAAAGCGTGGTTCTGGTTATCAGACTTACCGTCACCCAAAATGGTGTTACCGGACAACTGGACTCTGAACTTTGGTCTACGACGACCGTTCTCCAAAATCTCACAATGACCATCAATCAAAGCAGAGTAGATTCTTGGTTCCTCACCCTCATTCAATGGTGGTTCCTCGTCCAAATAGGCAAT